>OX465285.1:75571127-75849156 GCA_949987705.1 Thereva unica
TCCCTTGATCCGCCGCACACATATCTCTCTTCCTGGTGACAATTTCCGTATCGCCATCGTCGTCGTCGTCCTTGCCTTTTGTTGGTGTTGTGATGGTGTCAGGGAGGAAAAAAGACAGAAAGGATAGCGACCCTATTGACAGTGTATTCAATTTAGCTTCACGAGCCGCCCGACAAGTGATTCCTTGAAAATCATCTCTCGAGTCCTGGCAAGAGCAGCCTGGGGATGAACGGGATGAATTTAGTCGAGTCGTGCCACACTAGGGCTAGGAGCGTCTGGGGTAACTTAGTCACCTCAGCAGCACCGGAAGGGTATGGCAGCGTAAACAAGTGGCATCTGTCAAATGAACTAAGTGTGAAATTATCCTTACAAGTTATTATTGCTGGGATATTTGCTCAAATTTCGGGTGGAGGGTTAAGTGTCACATTTCCCGGCTGTGAGGGTGCGGGCTGCACGTGGAAGGGTGGATTATTTTTGTCCTGCATATGAATATCGTGATGAATCCGGAATTTGATTGAGGAGAAAAGGTTAATTGAGATTTTTTTTGGAATGTAATTAATGTTTGTTAAACAAAAGCCTTGGGGTAGGAGAGGGAAAATGTCTATGTTATGGCAGATTCTCTTTTTTTATTTCAGTGGAGGGTTGCAAATTTTTAGGGGGCAAATGGCTAACGGCCTTGTTAGGTGGTAGCACCCGATTTGTGAATTATATCACAGCCCGAGAAGAGCCACTGCTATTGAACACCGAGGTGCTCTGCTAGCAAGCCTTAATCCTACCTACCCGCGGTGCACCTGAGATACTTCTTCCGAAAAAGCTAACAGGAGACTGTTGAACGGCGACCCTGTGCGCCATAACACAGAGTTTAAAGTCGGTTGGGCTGAGGGTTAGCAAGCCACTCCCAAAAAATTACTTTTGCTTCGCTTCATCAAACACTGCCTCGGAATCAGATGGATAACAACCAGGATACGAACGTAGAATGTAAGAACGCTGCTTTTTAAATATTGAAAGCCATAGAAGTGGGGTTGGCGTAAGGAAGCCTCATTAGGTGGTCACCAGTTTCTAACAGGATTATTAACGTGCGTTTACGAACCAGACTTAGAAGTATTACCATACTTACTACGCTTCAACTGAAGATGCAGACGTTAAGGCCTTCACCGTCCTTGAACAAAAAATTGGAAATCAAGCCATAAGTCTAGTTATTGACAGCGATGGTTAGATTTGGGATTTGGGTTGGGAAGTACTTCCTCTTCTCCTTTCATAGAATGTGTTGAAGAAGTACTTACATCACATTTATTATTGAACCATATTATAGTACAGTTAAAATAGTAAAAAAAGCGGATATGATTGGGTACAGGCTGAGAATTGGCACAGACCTTCCTTTTAGGGTTCCTTCTTCTTTGATCCGGGACGTCCCCGCAACGGATACGCTGCTGTCGGTGCCGCTGGGTCTCGAACTCTATTCACGATTCGGTTCGGTTCCTTGCCGGTTCCTAATAGGGTTCCTAATAAGACGTTATAAAGTTTACCGATTTTATACCCCGGGAAGTTCACATTTTAGGGGGGGTTAGGGTCAAAATAACAGTGTTTTTGTTTTGTTCATACAATTCTCTACAAAAAACGTTATAAGACATTTTCCCGTACGAATTGCCATTCATGAGATATCACGGTTTTAACGATTAAAAAAATACCTACTCATATGCACTCATTCGCGACTTGTATAGGTTATCAGACGTTCCAGTTGGAATACGTTGCTAATTTTTTTAGGGGCTATTCTTGGATGTATTTGGAAGAAAAATTTGTTCTAAATAGGGGTATAACCACTAAGATACATGGTATTCACGAAAAAACAATGTATTTTTTTCATTTATTTGGAGTTGAATAACTCCTAGACTAATAATCGTAAATCAATATACTTAGTGTCATCTTTTAACTAAATATGAATTCTTTTATTTGATATAAAGAGCAGGACCTTGAGCAGGGGCGGATGGGCAACATCTTAGCGGCCCGGGAAATAATATTTGTCGGCCCTTTTTTTAATTTCCGGATATGGCTAAAGTATACATTTACAGGTTGTTACGACGTTTTTGACTCAGAATTTGAATTTTTTTTAAATAAATCATTAAAGCGCCAGAAAAATACACCTCGATCTAGCAATACGCAGCCGTGGCTGATTAAATGAAAATAAGTGATTTGATAGGAGGAGCTAAATGAAGCTTTTGTCAAGATTTTTAGCATTTTTAAGAGCTTTGTACTCCAGCATGCGCCAAATGTCACGGAGATTGAAAACATCTACACCACAAAATAAACAAAACATAAAAGTTTGAGATTTATTTATGTGCAGTCGGAAGGAGTTATATAAAAACTCCATTTTTTGCTGCTTAGTTATATAGGCAAATAATAGAGTAAATACAGAAAAAAATGTACAAAAATCCTTCAAAAATTTGTTAAGAAACGATTCTTTAATTTCGGTAAGTAAATGTTTATGAAGATAGGTTGGTAGATCACTGAGACCAACGGTGGGCAACCCCCGCCCCGGCCTGCCGAAAGTTTCTCTCCGGCCCGCGAACGTTTTTATCCGGCCCGCGAGAACTTTGAAGAAATTATAACTAAATTTTAATTGATTTAAGTAAATTGTCTAGTTTAAATTGAAAATTAAACGCACATAGCAGCACGTACATATGTTCATAATTTAGTAGGTACTAATATTGAACTGGCATCCATTGCGCCTTTCTGAATCTCAGGATTTCGAAGTGCCATTTGACATTTTATTCACTCATTTCTCCTGAAACTGACGAAAAAATTGGTTCTCTTTTGGAATCTTAAAAGTCCTTGCCATTTCCACTATTGTCGGTCTTCCTCCTTCGTGGCCTCGTTTTGCTCACGCGAGTATGTCGCTCTAAACCTCTTCGTAGTCAATTTAATTCTCAAGCTGACTTCCACGGCGCGTGATATTAGAAACAGACGAGGACGGAGCACCATGGGACGAGTGCCTTTTGTGTAAGCGCAGGTATATCTGTAGCGGGGTGTAGGGCGGCGCGATCGTCCGTATAAAAACAGACGAGCATGAACAATAGAGTGAACGAACGAGCTTATTTTTAATTTCTTCCTTAATTTCTTAATTCTAAATAATACCACTAAGGCCGCAGCTGCAACGATACGTTTCCTTTCACTTGGCCATTTTGTCATGGCTTCGAATCTCAAGACGCACACAAGCCGATACACACGTGGACGTCGGCCGTGCGTAATAATCAGCAGAATCACGCACCGTTGAAAGAAAGCTCCAGAATTTTTTTAATTTAGTCGTCGAGCAATCCACCATTATCACTTAATAACTCCTTTATTGGATGGCCGAGAGTGCTGTCTTGTACCATTATCTGTTATAACATATCTTTAACTTCAGACTTCTTTTGAACTGGAAAATCTTATCGAAAACAACTTACTTACTTTTTAGTGAATGGACTCAGCAAAAGGTCCAGGCATATCAGTAGACGTTAACTATCCAGGTTTAGCTCTTTCCGAACTCATATAACATCTCAGAGCTCAAACGCAAGGTTCGTCAACATCTACTCACGCATCCTCTAGACTCTTAACATGTACTTTCTCTTTTATCCTTCAGGTCAAGCTTACTACTAGACATTGCACCATGACTTAAATGACATGACGGACTAGTGGTACAAAGGGTGATTCCTGAGCCTGATCAACCAACATAGAAAAAGGAAAAAAAACTATACAGAAACCTTTTTGAGTTTTGGACCGAGTGATGGATTGTGTAATTTACCACATTAAATATCTGTCACTTCAAATGCAGATTAAAAAATTACAAGTCATAGTAAGATGCCAATTAACTATTACGACCCGCGGAACAAGGTAAAGTTTATTTTGGCCCATGTTATAAAAGGATTGCCCACCCTTGACTTAGACGTACTTTCAGCCACCGGCCCTGCGGGCCTCTGAACAGATCAGCCCACCGGGAAATTTCCCGGTTCGTCTTATGGCCCATCCGCCCCTGACCTTGAGTAACCCCGTTTAGAAGATCTGTAGTTTGCTAAAAAACGAAGAAAATTGTGATTTTCCTCATGCTTTGAACCTACATATCTTCTAAACTGAGTCGCTTCTTCTGTTCTGTGGTTAGGTTTCTGTTATTCATCCTTTTTTTCTGGTACACTTGGATATATTCTAGGAGCTATGTACCTATCCTGCTGTCATCATAAGCACTTAACTTCGAATGAAATTGACTTTAGCTTGGAATTCACAGGCTCCTGCAACAGAGATTAATGGAAATTTAACATCCCAAATGCAAAGTGGAAACGCAGCTCTGGAACGCTTTTATAGTACAGAAATTTGTATGCTTTTCTCTCTATTGCACGAAAGTTTCCACTTTGCGTTTGGGATGTAAAAGGGTCTTAAATTTCTGTGCGATAAAGAAGTTCCAATTTGCGGTTCTACTGTAAGTATGAGATGTAAATGAGCCTTTATAGGTTTGAATTTATATCTCATGTAAGTTATATAAGTATTCATTGTCGGTCCCAGCCAGAAATCAACTAAGCACTAAATTAAGGCAGGTCGGACAAATGTCAAAAAAGTACTCATCGATTTTTAGGGAATCAAGTACTTTTAACGAGTGAAAGACGATTCGCACTATACATAACGCCACGGTACGGCAATGGTATGTTAAAAGTTATGTCAATGGTATATCAATGAGTTCTGCTTTACACGTTCACATATATGTATGTATAGGCAACGTCATGGACCGACAACGTAACGGCACGTCAAGATTAATTTCAAACTATATTTTGACGTGACGTGCCTTGAAGTGACTGATCTATTCTGTTCAATATGAACGCAGTAACGGAAGCATTTCTAATTTTTCAAGCACCTATCTTCTTTTGTTTTAAACTAATTCATCATGAAAGGTGAAAATACTACTTTATCTCTTAGACTGCACGTCAAAATTGACGTGACATTTAAGTGCGAATCGACAGCAAAATTCACGTGCCGTTGCCGTTCCGTGACGGGACGCTGCCGTTCCATATAGTGCGAATCGACCTTAAGAAGTACTCATTGAACGATTTCGCTTTTTCTTATAAGTATTTACTTGAGTACCTACTTCCCGCCGTTTTGTATCCCAAAGAAATTCTAGGGAAAAGAAAACCAACTGTTCCATAAATTTTTTCGTTGTAAGTCACCTTAACTTTCTTTATTCATTATAGTGACGATGCTCCTCAAGGTAGTTTTGGTATAATCATTTTTTTGCCATTTTTAAAATTTTGTTTATTTTGGTGGGGGCCCGTGTGCTATAGCACTTGTTGCACCTACTTAAATCCGGCCCTGGCTTCTGCAAAAAAAAAATTAAAAAAGAAAGGCCATATCTCTTAGTGAAGACTAGGGAGATACTTCGGGTGAAGGAATACCGGTGTGTGATGGGAGTATGTTGTAAAATCAGTTAGCCAACTGTTGAAGTAAAAATCGTGTGTGCCTTCCCAATTGAAGCTATAAAATAAAATTCCTTGCAGAAGTTCTGAGCCATACTTCAAAGTCAAACAGCCTATCAAAAACTATACATTATATATTAACGCCATAGTTGTATTGCACTCGATGGAGCCTTTTTTAAAGGCTACAAAATCATAAATTAATTTTTTTATGTTATATTTGACAATTCCAGCTACTTCCGGGTACAAGTTTAATTAAATCAATTTTTCCTTGTACTAATAGCTCATCTCTGCCTCAATCGATGCTCAAGGACAATTACTATACTTATTACCCCACTTAAAATTCCTATTAATAAATTTCATGTCAATAAACCCCTCGACGAAAGCTTCTTCTATAATTGTGAACTAGGCTCCCCGCTGTTTAGGAAACATACCTCTTGGCTTGAAAATATTTTCAAAAAACCCATCTTTAAAAAAAAACAACTAAAATATGAATTTTTATCACTGTTCCAAAAAATGCCCATGTTTTCAGTAAACAAAAGAATAATAAAATCCGACAATCTCCGAAGAACACGCAATTCCGAAACTTTCACGCAACCACCATAAATTCGGAATCTTTTAATTTCTTAATTATAACGACTCCGAATATTTCCCTCTCCCTTGATAAAGCAGAATTTATATAAATATAGAAGAAAAAAGTTGATTGCGATTTATGTTTTGACATATTTACGACATTAAGGACCGATCAAAAAGTTTGGATTCCGCCGCGCAGACGCGCTGCGCTGCTTCACTTATGCTAAATAGATGCTTCTTCGATCGCTAAAAGCGTCTTAAGCCTCGATTTTGATTTGAGTCGATCTTCATTTATGGTTTTGAGAAAGGGGCCCCAAAGTCTATAATTTACGACGGCACCGGAGTCTCCGGTGTTTTTTACGCTGTGTCGGTAGATGGCTCTATTTTGGCTGCGCTTCCTCGCACCTTTCCCGATTATTATTAATAGCTTTCCTGTTTCCATGAGAACTTCTTCTCTCGCATCGTCCCGATCGACACTCGTTCGAGAGGCTCCTTCTGCGCATGTTCTTCTGAATATGTATATGATAAAGAGCCCCACTTAATAATTTCTGACGGAGCACCTTGCGTGGATCGACCCATCGTGCTTGTGGACGAAGACACGGCATGCATATCTCCGCATTCCGTGTTTGGGATGATGGAACAAGGTCAGAGCAAATATTTGACAGCGATTATGACGATCTCGATCAGATTAATCCGAAATTATGGTTTTATACCAGCCGAGGCGTAGTGTAAACGGCCTTTCTAATGATATTCATATAGCGAGAGGCATCCGCATCTGAACCACGCTTCATTCCATTTTTGGGGCACATCGGGGATAACTGTTAGGTTTTTCACGATCAATTTATTTGATTTGTTGGGCTTAAGTGGTTCACGTTTTATTGCCATTCGGCGATAATTCATCCGAACATGGGCGATTACCTAAAATACGAGTTTTATTGATACGAAATTTTGATGGGAATTATTTTAATCTAAATTTATAATGTGCGCCCGGTTAAATGATAAATTACGCTTGAATTTGAGTGGTAGACGTGGAATTTGGTGTTTGTAATAATTTGAATTTTGGTAGGCCTATGGTGTGTTGCCATAAAATGATTTTTACTCAGAATTAAACCAAGGTTAAGCAGTCATATCTAGTAATATCAAAGCTTGATGCTGAAATTTGCTTATTAGAAGAAATTATAAATTTTTGAGATAAAAAGTATGAACAATTTTTAAGACGGACGTATTGCACCAAGGATTAAATAAAGATTAAAATTGACTACAATTGCATTTTTAATCATGAGCGAACTTTTTCCTTTTTCGAGCTAAGCTTACTACTAGATATTGCACCATGCATGACGTCGACCACATGACGGACGGGTAGTATAAAGGGTGACACCTAAGCTTAAACTTTCACATAAAAAAAAGGAGGACAATTGTACCAATATAGGTAGGGTCTAAAAAGTGGCATGCATATCCATCCTCTGCTTTCTTCTACTGGACATTTAAAGAAAATGGAAATCCATGGCATATTGCAACACTCTTGGTTTGACTGACAGGTAGGGTACTACCACAGACTACACTATGCCCAACTTGGAGTTGAGCAAGAAGTTCAAAGTCAAAATTCCAACAAGACGGGAGTGAAAAACGGTCACGGTCCCGTACCACACCTCCTATCCTTGACCAACGCAGGGATTAACAATATGCTGCATGGCCATCCTATACCAATCATGGATTTAAAACCGTAACAAGCCGAGCAGTCATGAAAATGAGCGGCATCAAAATAGAGCTAATGTGCTAATTGGAGGTTACTACAGAGTATATGAGCCCGCCACTTCAAGTACCCAACAAAACATGGGACGTCGTTAGAGCTGGGCTGGGCTGGGTATAACAGAGACCTAGTATCAGAAGGTGTAGCCGGACCGCTCTTACATTAGGGTATAATACAATACACTATCAGGCTACGTTTAAAGGGCGACTATTCGATTCTAGTTTTTCACGTATACGATTTCGCACAGGACTATTCGATTCGATTTTTTCACGTAAATGTGGTTTTACCCACGGTAGCCCAGTCGTCATTATCTCACAAATTAGGCCTTTCTTTAATTAAAGAAAGAAATAATCCGATTGACATCATGATATCGTCTTCCATCTTGAAAATATTTTACTGGCAATTCGACGTACGAGTTCGAAGTACAGACTAGTACAAACTAGTTCGAAATTCTGGATTTGGTTCATATGAACGACGCAATATTAAACTAAACGCCACTTGATCACGCCTTCGCTAAAATACATTGTTTGGTAAATAAAAAAAAAAAACAAAAAAAAAAACTATCGAAAAATATTTAATATATTGCCCATGTGAGCAGCTAAGTTCTCGGCCATTTGAATTATTTAGTCAAGTTTGGCCGTCGTGAGCCCGTAAGTGCTCTCAAGCGGTCAGTGCTCGTCCGTTGTAAGGCTATCTTTTATATCTGCTCGGGTTATTGTATAATTTTTGCATAATAACATAAGTAATTTAACTACAAAATGTCTAAAAGGTTAAGGGCGTATAAAAATATTTCGCACGGGGCGCCAAAATACCTAAAGCCGGCCCTGGATGTGATCTATTTAACCCTATCGGTTCCTATGTTTAAGAAATTCTTTTAGTATGGAGATGGTCTCTTGAGATTATTGGGTTTGGTTGGGGTGATGGGGTAGGTTTACACACTCATACCAAGAGCAGTGGGACATTAGTTTTGAAGTAAGACAAATTGAGGCCTCAGTACGATTTACAGTCGTGTAAGGGACAAATGTATTGCCTCACATTCCTGTTCAATTCTAGCCATAGGGAATGCGTTTATCAATTAGCTCACAGAGCTAGACGTTTTTCAAAATTCAACAATTTCAAATTAGATAACATTTCAAACTAAGCACCGCTCAAATTAGGGAAAATTTTACAAACCGGTGCCAATTATTAAAGGATTTTCATAATCCGAAGCTCGAAAAAGAATGGATTTTGAGAAATATACGAATTTTAGAGTTTTTTCTCCGTTTATTTTGAGGAGAATCTATGCATTTTGGTCAAAATATCAAAAGTGCCAAGTTGTAGGGCATAAAATTTCCTACAAATTGTGTCTTAACTCGTTTTTAGAATTCTGCAGTGTTTCGCCGCTAGGGGCTCTTTTGCGACGTTTTTAGATGCAGTCATTTCTTGACGTTAGAACGATCGGATATTGAAAGCTATCACACGCTTCTTACGCGAGACCTGTTGCATACAGCAGATGAAAGAGTGCAAGTAAAAAGAAGTTGGACATAACTAAAGTTGGCAACCCTCCAACCCCTGAAAATGCACGGGAAATATTTAGAGCCGTAGGTGAAGAAGTCCCTAGGAAGATGTGCTCAAGGGGAAAGGAAATAATGGAGCTCAGATAACATGAACGAAGTAAGATTGTCAAAAGGAGCAATAATTAATAACTTGCCAAAAAAAGGAGAAAGAATCTATAAAAGAATGCGGAAATTGGAGAGGAATTACCATAAAAAAATATGGAAGACAAATTAAATTGCCAGATAAGTGAGCAACAAGTAGCATTGATTTTGTTTCATAAAAAATGAAGAAATAAACTAGCCCCACTTGGCATTGAATCTGCTACAATGAAATATTATGTCGAGTGTGAAACGAAGTTGGACTGTATGGTTAAAGGAATTACTCAAATTCTTAAATCCTTCAAAACACAATCTGCATTAAATTAACATACTTCCTCCTACTATAAAAAATACCTATTATAGCTTATATAATTATTACTTGAACAAAATATTTTGTTCACTGAAATATGATTAAAAATTCCTTGAGAAAATATGTATAAATTCAAATTAGACTTGCAAATTGTGTTATGCCAGTAATAAATAAAAAAAAAATGTTATTAATGAAAAAAAAAAGAGATAACAACTCATAATATAAATAACATGACTGTGTGTCATTAAAAACAAAACCTGCATAAAATTATTCGCAAAGTTACTGTACCCATCAACAATAAACAATAATTCTCCATTCTCATGTAGATTTTGTAGTATGGTTGGTCAGAAACATGAAACGATATGAAAAGTCATTTGCATGAAAAAGTCGCACCGATCGTTTAATTCATAATCAAACATCCGCACTCTCGTCACGGAACAGTGACAAAAAAATTGTTTCTATGACTTTTTTCCATTTCAAAACGGGGCAAATCTCAGTTGGATTTTACTTCATTTCATTGTTCCATATTTCCTCATTTAATTCATACCTGTAAAGGTGTGATGAATAGGAATAAATCGTCATCGCCGTCATCATCATTATTATTCCCTATTTTGACCTATTTGCACTGTGTATGGATGCGGAGCTGGTATGGTATTATCAAGATTGCATCGAGAGAACAGTGGGATATGCTTATACCATTGGGACTCGGAAACCGTACCTACTTCCACCTGGGCGGGATAACTAATGATCGTCATCGAATGTTTGCCTGGATACATATTCTTTCTCTCCGGGCTGTTTGATTAATTTCTGAATTGTTCGATAGAATCATCATCGGTTTCGCATCAATTGCTAACCGCCCCGGTTATGTGCACATATACGTCATACCTGCATAGAATGTGCATCGGGCAGAGGTCGAAAGAGAGATATTATACCCAATAGAGTTGGTGGTAGCCCATTGTCAGTATGCAAATCAATAACCGGATATGGTGCCTTTCATACCGGACAGAATTATTACCATGCTGTATGACCATGTCAACATGAATATTTAGCTCAAAACTCGCCATAAAAATTCTACAAAAATTTCAATTTAATTATGTCAAAATGACGTTTCGATGTAAATTTCTTAAAAAAAACAAAAAAAAATTGTTTTGTTTTGTTATTTTTCATTTTCCTTCGATGATTTCTGTCGGTATGTATTTTATGCAAATGTCATTCTTTTGTCATCGAAAGGCACTCAGGTGTTTCCTTAATGTTAAGTGACATATAAATTGCCCTCACCTGAAGATAGAACGTAGGGAAAAAAAGATATGTAATAATGTAAGAAAGGTAGCCAAGACACGGTTCATGCAGTGTCAACTGACTGATATACATACGCTCATATATAGTTTGGTATTGTGTATTCGATTTTCACACGAAGTATCGAATGTTGTGTCTGCTCCGGCATAACCTTCATTTCCTGCCATTTAAGGCGAAAATCCGCAGGGGTCTCAGCTTATTTATAAATATCTTATGATAGTGTGTGCAACCGACAAAAAACAATTCACTAAGCACACAAAAAACCGATGAGTGTTAAATTTAATGTTTAAATTTGTGTTGTGAACTTGCGCTTCCGTTTCGCATGGTTTGATATTTTCTGGTAATATAAATAAATTATTAGAATCCATAAAAGTTAAGTGATAATAAACGACAATGAGTGACAAAAACATTTCGCAAAAACTTTCTTTATTAATGTGGCAAAATCAAGCTTATTAATCACCCTTTGTACTACCAGTCTGTCGTATTGCTCAGGTTATGGAATGCATTGGTTAGAAGCAAGCTTAGTTTGAAGGATAGGAACAAGCCCGCCACATCACCTTGCGTAGCCTGGGGCTTACATATGTTTGGGAACCCCTTCAGGATATTGAAATTCCAAAATATCTTTAACTAAAAAAATTGGTGGTAAGAATAAGTTCATTCAGAACATTGAATATACGATACTGAACGGCCGGTTTTTTATTCGTGAATGAACCTAAAGGTACTTCGTCCAGCCTACAATAGAACAGGTCTTATGTAGGCACGCCCTTGTAGTTAGCTCTGAAGCTCAGCACTCATCTTTTTTTTGTCAGAATCAATCCAAAAGTTATCGTAGCGGGAAAAATCGAAGCGCTACTAAGAGGATCGAATTTGGAGCGCTGTTAATATTCTCCAATTGGAGCTTTAAGGAATTGTTAGGATGAAGGAAACGAACAAACATAGACCGGATCCTGTTCGATACGGTGGTCAAGCAGCATATTGCACGTGTTGATATTTAGTTGGGGGACCGCTCGGTAAAACTGCTGTAGACACTCGCGTTTAGAAAGGCGAAAAGCCAATCCTTGCATGATATTATCAATAGAACGAGAGCTGGCAGAAAATATAGACTATGAAGATGAAGATCGACGACTTTGCGGAAATATAAGAAAGAAAAATAGTGTTTACTATTTAAATGTGATGAGTAGAAGTATCCATTACTTATATAAAAACATGATATATATTTTAAAGGGCTGCGTTTCAGGGTCCAGGTTACTGTTGGTTGACAATTAGAGCGCAGGAATATAGGGTTTTGAATTTGTGGGTTTCAAGGTAGTTCCGGGGCCTCTAGACGATTAGTACGCAAGGATGTGGAAGTTTGGATTTTACGCTATTCACGGAGCCCCCTCTGTCTCAGTTGCCCCCCTTTTTTGGGGAGGGGGTGGGGGACTTTCTTTAAGTCAGATTCTCTATATTTAAATTGATAACGCCCCTTAAAGTAAAATGTCTCAGTAGTTCTTTCTGCTGCCTACGACCTGGAAGCGATTTTCAATGGGTTCATCCCCATAATGCAGTCCTCGATCAGGGACTTGGAGGTTGACCATAAGATATCACAGAAGGGACCGACGACTACGACACCTTCCGGCAGGTTGTCTGCAGCTCTAGAGTACGTCAAAGCCCGCAACTATTTTGGAAGAAAACTTCCACTTTGACCTTGATGGTAGGTTGGCTATCCAAAAAGATTTTGATGTTGGCATCTTTCTCAAGGTTGAGCCTAGCGCAGGTCTTAATTGTATGTATTTCAGTGTGGAAAATAGGGGGCCATCTACCTATTTCAATCGAGACCATGTTCCATCTTTGACCGGTCGGTAAACCAGCGGAGATTTCTTGGGCCCCAGGAACAATAGAGATCGAAATTTCCTTTGGATCCGCAGTTACTATATGGTCGAATAGGCGGCAAATTGAAGTGTTTGGGATAGCTTTTAGGATATCCATATGTCATTTGACTCTATAGGGTCAATTCAATGATATCTAAAGTCTCAAGGCACTTATGGCGTCCGCTTTTCATATAGAGAAGTGCAACGGTGTAATCAATCCAGTGATTGCCTCCATCGCTACTGTGAGACAGGTTCACATAGATCCGGTAATGGAGAAGCAAGCAATCCGTTGCAGTCTGCTGGAGCTGAGTACCGCCGTGACTTTTTTATTCGTGGACTACTGGGTTTAACGATAATTTTGTACATTAAGTACATCATTTGTTGTTTAACACCGCATTTCTTACTCAAAAGCCTTTCACAAGCCTATATAACCCTGGTGGCTTTACTGATGACATAGTCCAGCTTAGCGTTCCAGTTTAGCAGGGGTGTTTCTGAGTATAATGCCGCTCACGTGCCAGTGCATATGTCCGCCTCTAAGCTAACATCATATAAAGGAAAAAAGTTATTTTTAATTAGAAAACAAAATGTATGCATCACGTTACCATTTCATAGGTATATTATAATGTGGGACATGATTAAACATATAAAAAATTGCAATATAAGCGGAGCTTACGAGAGGATTGTTCTTGCAGACGAATAGGTGGCCTTGGTCTTGCACCAGAATAAGACCAAGAGCCGGTTTATAGTGCGTGATAGCGCATGTGCCTCACGAACGCTTGAAGATGAAGGGAGAAGTGGAGAAGATGGGAAATATCACTCCACTTCTCCCTTTATCCACAAACTTGGTGAGCACGTGCGCTGGAGCACACCGTCTAAACAGGCTCCAAGAACGCAAGAGTAAGACCATTTAATAAAAGCCTGAATGTTGTCCACTTAAGGTCGACAAATATCCGTGACGTGACGGCGACTTCAGTGCAGTATCGGGAATGTCAGTGAGAGAAAATTATCGGTCCGATATACATATGTATGTATCTATTTCCATCCCGTATGTATATATGTATCATAATTGGCGATTTAGCCGCATTTATTCTGGTCGTCGGCATGCTGCGCACGCAATGAACGCTAGTCAAGCACGGCCCTGTAGCTCAGTCTCTTGTCTAGTATTACTCCAAGATATTTGACTGAGGCTGAGTTATCAACTGTCGTGTAGTTCTGTCAAAAGTTCGTCAACAACCAATGACCAGAGTAACGGGGACAGAATCACACCTTGAGGGCTTCCCTTGATAGTCTTGATATAATGGTGAAACCCAGAGTAAAAGAAACGACACGCGCTACAAACAGGGCGTTGATCCTACTCAGTTGATCCTATCAATGCCAGTGATCTAGAAATAGTATCGTAGCCATGTATCCCCAATTGAAGATGGCAGACGAGGTAGTTTAGAATCAGATCGAAGCACTTCTGAAGTATTGTCGGGAAAATTCCATCTCCTCTCGGGGATTTGTAGGGTTGAAAAGAGGCCACTGACCATTTAAGTTTGTCCAAGCAGAACATTTTGTCAAAAAAGCTCCAGGACAGGTCTGGAAGATTGACCATGCAAAGTGCTCGCCGAGCAGGCTCCTCAACGTTTTTTCATGGTTAGAGGTGTATAAGCCTTCCTCCTTTTTAAGAAGGAGAGGAGTTTTTGGAGGCTAGTTGCCTCTGATAGAATCTGCAAGCTCCCACAATGCTTCCTTCTTTTCCTATGCATTGTAGCCAGGCTCTGTCTGTCCACGGCATGACGAGGAGCAAGAGGTGGTATCACATACTGAGCTGATAGAGGCGGGTTTTAAATTTTAGATCATCTGGTTTTCTTAGAAGCCAAGGAAGAGGCGCGGAGATGTCGAAGGCCCAAAATGTCGAAACTGATGTGCAAATGGCCTCGTCTAGAACACGTTAGTTTTCTGATAGTGATCCGAGCTCCCCAAAGAGGAGAGTCAATATCCATAGAGTATCGTATACGGAGATAACTAATAGGTTAGGTCTGCGACTTCATGGTCCTTAGTGGGGTAATTTAGAATTTGGTGTAAGTTATTAATGTCTGCAAAGAGCTCAGCGCCTTTGACGGGCTAGAGTGTCATGAACGTACAAACGACATGCAATGGATAAAATTTCGCTTGAAATCGATGTATATTTAAAAACTCAAAACACACGCTTTTCTGCTTGAATTCAGCTTAGACCAGCATAGAATTTCAAAATTTATATTTATTAGAAACAATTTTTAAACTAGATAAAATATATGCCACTGGATGCAGAAACGTTCAGGTTCCTACATCATCTCAACATGATGATGGCTTGAAGGTAAGAAGAACAAACAAAAAATAACAAAAAAAAAATACTACACAGTCACCAAAGAGCTGACGATTTATATTAAAGCGAAAGGTGAACACTGGATAAATTCCAGAGACTAAATATTGAATGGAGCGTGCCATAACTTAGGTATGATCAGGTATATCCAACTCTGTCATTGAATTTTATCCATAAACGATCATAAGTTGGCTGCCTTTTATGTTCCTGACAGGTTTAATGCCGACAGAACCAATTTCATATGCGATTTTTTATTTCTGTATGCATTTTTTTTTGTTTGCATCATTCTGCATCTTTGTACCCTTATGCGCTTTTATTTGCGGCTGCTGCTGCAGAACGCGCAGTGTTCAGGTAGAGCGACGACGTTCATTTGTTTTTATTCGTTTCACTTCTAATCGTTCTTTTTTTTCGATATGGGAGTGATCGTGTGCCTATTCAATGGCTTCAGTCGGCCGTTTTTGGACAGATCAGGTAGAGATATATACACCTATCAGTGCGCGATCGTGAAGGTTTATGATTTATGAAGTAATAAAAGCAAAGTCTTGGAATTAAATCTTCATTAGGCAATCGACGTAGATGGTAATTTCCACATAGTTATTAATTGATATTTATGTAAGAAACTGCTACTGGATTTTTATGTTAAGTTTTTCTGTAGAAATTTTGTTTAGCAGCATACCACTCGTGAATGTAATAGGGAAGTTAGTATACGTACATGTGTGAAGTCACTTAAGGTTGGATAATAAGCTGGTTTATATTTTTTAGTCCTGATTGATTTTTATTCCATTTATGAATATTACTAGGGTCGTTCAGTTAGTAGGTCCTTAGAGAAAGTTTCAAATAGAAATTATTTTGGTTAGTTTTTTTATTTTTCATAATAATCTCTCTTTAGGTCTATACCCTTTATAATTTCTCCGAATTTTAAGCTATCCACAGGAAAGGTCCTCAAAATAAGCATCTTTCTTTTTGCTAAGAAATCGATGTATAGATGTCGGCCAATTTTATCATCTTCGTCTTCCTCGGAAACCGATCACTTTTAGAAAATCACTGTTTTAATTGTATCCCTGTCTCTGGATTGTTATATAAAGTAAATGTTTCATCCACAGCTATGTATAGACAGACAGGATTGCGACGGAAAAGTCCGAAACCAGCCTTCATATCGACCACTTCATTGTTTTTATTCTAAACTGATAGTCCAGTAAATAGGTACTTTTTCTTTGCAAAAAATACCGCACGCGATTTTTTTTTACCAAATGTTTTTACATATTTTTATGAGCTTAAATTCAAAATGGCGTCATCCCCACCCTTATGCTTCACTTACAATGAAGGGAAACGCGTTTAATTCTATATCTCAGAAACTATGCATTTTACGACAAAAATGTATATAATCTTTTTTGTAGATAAATAAGTGATTTAACTTTTTTGTTCAGAATTTTTTTTTGTAAAGTCAATATCTTCGGAGCTATAGTGCTTCAAACTTTATATATCACTTTCTTTGCGCTATATTTCGTTAACGGTTAGCCCGCTATAAAAAAGTCCTTCCTAAGACTTATAGAACACACAATTATCTATAATTTTAGCTTTTGTCATTTTTACATAGGGCTAATATTTCACGAGTTATAGCGCTTTAAATGTCGCAAAACGTAAATTCGGGAAGGGTCGTATTTCGCAGTGCTTAAAATTTCCAAATATTGTTGCAAACAATATTCTCTTTCTTTACGCTTTCAGTGGTTGTGACACAACGTTTTCAATATACGGCATGGGGAAAGCAGAAGTTTTATCCATTTTTCAAAAAAATCCACAACTCATAAATTCAGTAGAATTGTTTAAAGAAAAAAAAAAAATAGATCCAGATATGGTTGCTGAAGCTGGAGAGCGTTTCTTTATTGAGCTGTATGGAGGTAGCTCGTCAGAAACCAATATTAATTCACTTAGGTTCAAATGTTTTGGAAAATCGGCTACAAAATCCAAAGTGAACTTATCAGCTCTGCTTATAACTAAAGATGCTGCTCGACTTCACTCATTTCGAGTATATCATCAAGTGCAAACTTGGCTTAATAGTTATCAAGACCCAGAGGAATGGGGCTGGAAGCGAACAAGATTTGGCTTACAACCAGTCCCAATGTTAATTGCTCCGGCACCAGCAAATTTATTAAAATTGATATCCTGTGGATGCAGTGGAGGAAATTGCGAAAAGGTGTCGAAGGATGCAAACCTCCTTGATGACAATGAAATAAGTAAATGAGAACATTTGCGAGTTTTCAACTCTCCCAGATATATCATTCGACGAAGAAAACGTCAAGTCATTAGATGGCAGCTTCATTGGTCTATCCGATTGTCAACCGACATCTTCGATATGAGGCTAAATAACATGTTATAGCATCATTGTTTCGTTTTCTTGTGGATTAGGCCTACTGGGGCAACCACAATAAAAAAACGCGCCAAAAACTCGATCTCCACCCTGGTGTGGAAAAGGGTTTGTACCTACGCCAACGAAATTTCTTAATTATTTGTATGAACATTAATGTGTATCTATATGAAACATTTGGCGCTGAATTGCGGCTTAAGTACATATAAATGCTAGAAAAAAATGTTTAAAGTAAAATTTCTACGGAATTTTTTAACAAACAAATTTGTTGGTATAACTTGTCATCGAAAATAAATAGTTGACTAGATATTTAGCAAAAAACCATTTTTAATAAACTTTTGAGGTGTAATAAATCCATAAATATGAACTTTATAGAAAAAAGTAAAGGCAGCAAATGTGGGCAATGATGAGCTCAACACACGATATAATCGGTTTTGAAATGAAACGGGGAAAGAAAAAGATATTAGGAATTTTTTTTATGAATTTACGTTTTGCGACATTTAAAGCGCTATAACTCGTGAAATATTAGCCCTATGTAAAAATGACAAAAGCAAAAATTATAGATAATTGTGTGTTCTATAAGTCTTAGGAAGGACTTTTTTATGGCGGGCTAACCGTTAATGAAATATAGCGCAAAGAAAGTGATATATAAAGTTTGAAGCACTATAACTCCGAAGATATTAACTTTACAAAAAAAAATTCTGAACAAAAAAGTTAAATCACTTATTTATCTACAAAAAAGATTATATTCATTTTTGTCGTAAAACGCATAGTTTCTGAGATATAGAATTAAACGCGTTTCCCTTCATTGTAAGTGAAGCATAAGGGTGGGGATGACGCCATTTTGAATTTAAGCTCATAAAAATATGTAAAAACATTTGGTAAAAAAAAATCGCGTGCGGTATTTTTTGCATTACGAAGGCCTTTTTTTCGACCTATTTACTGGACTATGAGAGCAACCATCTTTTGCTGATTTTGTTCACACCCCAATTCTCGTGAAAACTTGAAAACACTGTAAATTGCGATATGTTCTGTACTATAGAGTACGTTGTAATGTAGCCTGTATCGCTCTGCTGGCGATAATCACCTTTTTTAAGATGGTGCGAATTTCACAGGAAAGCCGAAAAACGTTTAAAATTAGAGAGTTTTCACAGTTTTGCGTTAAATTTCGCATCACTTACAAAATGAAGCATGACAAGTTGTTGCAGTTGCAGATCTCCCAAATTTCTGGAAAATGTTTAGCTACGTACAGGTTATAATTTACCATCAAAATTTCAATTTTGAAAAATTTGATGTTAGGGCCTTTCTAGATTAAGCCATCGTAATACTGACTTAGGTTACTATTAGGTGTCTGGGTATACCTTACAGCTTCTCATTTCTTCGAGAATATCCATGACGTATCCATTCAAAAGTTTGACAAGCAGAGTTGTGAGTTTTTACAAATGGCTGCTTCAAAAAGTAAAAATTCAGATTTTCGACCAAAATTTTTTCGTTTAATTGTTTATACAAATAGAAATAATTTTCGAAAATCTTATACCTTCGAACAATCCCAGAAGAATATAACTGAGAAGCTTGGTTGAGCCAAACCAATTGGTTGAGCCATTTTTTTTTAAATCATGCTCACTGACTTTGAAAACACCTTTTTGAGAAAAACACGTTCACAGTTTCAAATGACGTTTACATATAGTTAAACAAAATAACGGTTTAGCCGCTAGGGCGTTTTGAAACTTTTTTGGTAGAGGTTTACATATTACCCTGTATTTTTGTAACCCTATTCGATATTTTCATGAATAAGGTAGCAATCTGAGCAGAATACTCTCACCAATCTAAAACTGTAAAAGTCAATGGGTCAACCATCAAAGACCAAATTTTGTTTTTTCTTCACTAAAATTTCCACTTTAACCACCATTTTCTCCAAAAAATACGTAATTAACCAATATTTTTTTTACAAAATTGGAAAGTTTGGACAATTTCCTATGAATAATGTCTAACAACTATTATGCTACAACCTTTACTTTTGAAGTTATAAGCAATTTTAATGCGAAAATTGGCGTTATTTGGTACTTTTTGACAAAACTCAGGTGAAAAAGTACTAAAAAAGGACGAAATAGAGCCAATTTTTACCATTAAAATTGCTAATAACTTCAACAGTAAAGGTCGTAGCATAATAGTTGTTAGACATTATTCTTCTGTTTCATTTTGCTTTCTTTTGATAGAAAGGTTGAAACAGCATTGAAAACTATATAAGACTCTTCCTTGAGAGTGACGTCCCTTTGTTATACCTTTCGAAAATGTGACTACATTATCCAGTCGGGTGTGTTCAACTTTGTGTTTATTTCCAATAGTTTGTCTGACTTGACTGGCTACGCGGGTCCAACACGATCCGCCGGCACTGCCCCCAACTAAATACTAACCGCGTTCAATGCTGCTTAACCTACGAAGTTTAACGAGTACGGGTCTATTGAGTATGGTAATGGCACCCTTTGTGGTTACCAAGATAATTGCCCTTTTCTCTGTCCTATATATAGTTCCTTAAAGGTCTAATTTTGCTCCCTTTAGCCTTGAAAAGGTATTTGGAAAAGTAGTATTTTTACTCAGGCGTACTGTGCTTTATTTGGGTGCCATACATGCGTTTTGACGCTGGGCGTGTCTGTTTCAAGCTAAGACCGGGCGAACCTTATTTTTACTAGGGGTTTGCTTTGTCACAGAGGCCCTGGAAGGCTGACCAGGTGTAAGCAATGGAAGCGTACATTGGGGTTTCACATTTATAACCAAAGGAATGTCGAAAGTCTACAGCTTATAACAATGTCTGGCAAAAATTTCGCGCCGGTTTCCCGATAGATATCGTTAACTGCTAGTAATCCCCGAATAGCAGCGACATCACTAAACCTTTGAAAAGGATGATGAGGTACTTCCAGTTGGTCAGAAGATTAATTTTCAGTTCTACATACTGTGTACAGCTGGAGTGATTACACCGGGTAATTGAAAAAAAAACGGCCCCCGAATTGAATGAAAGATGTTTTCTTCCATTACGACAACGCCCGAACTCACACTTCTATCGGTGCTGGTAGGATATCTTAGCAACAATTTGAACCATATCCAAATCTATCATGCCGATCGCACACTCATTCCACTTAAATTATAAACAATGAAAACTTTCAGGTGTAAACTTTACAAATTTTATAAACATTTATGCAGCAATATATTTCCTCTTATTCGAGCCCAACAACTGCAATTCTCGGCTGGGGGAAAAAATTTACGGCAACTGATTGAATATCGATTAAGACAAATTTCTTAGGAAACAACAGTAGGCATCTCAAGGGCACGGAAACGAAACCGATTCTTATGCAAAATAATTGCATTAAGGGTTTACCTTTTTCGATAAAATTTATTACAGGTAAAAAACGGTTTATTTTTATTTGATTTGAAATTGAATTTTTATTTAAATTTTATGCTATGGTTTCCTTTTAGTTTCTTAGACTGTTCGAGTGTTGGTCAAATAAAAAGCCTTGATGCGCCATACAATGTTGTATGTGTTTTTTGCTGTTCCTTGTGGATGTTTTAAGTAGCGAAGCAAAAATGAATCCATCACTTAAGGGAAAAAATTCAAATATAAACTAAAATTCCGCCCCAAAATAGGGACTGCAAAAAATTGTCCAACATAAAAATTCAATCCAAGTCATCAATCTACTTCAGTTCTCGTTATTTTCTGCTGTTTACAATAATTTTCCCTACGATTTTTTGTGCGCTTGTATTGTTGTGGTTTTTTTTTGGATATCAAATGTTATGCATGGTGATTTCTCAAGCTCCCCGGCCACGAACACTGTTACAGCCGAACACACAGAAAAAAATACTTCTGTCAACGGAGAGCGCAGACTTTATGATCCTTCAAATTCACTCGCCGAGGGAAACACGCCGCAAAGTGTCAAAATCAAGGCATAGTGGCACTACATCAAACTATACAAAAGGACCACGGAGGATGTAGGATATCCATAAAAAGGAAAAGCAAAAAAGTTGTCACAAAACGAGATGAATGAAGAAGAAGAAAAAAACACTCGAGATCTACACCAAAAAAGAAACCGAAGGAGGAGGAGAAGGTGTTTAAGGATGCTGGGAATCCTGGGATATGTAATGGGGCGGAAGGAAAAGCCTGAAAATCATGAAATATAAATGACACACGACCAGGAAAGGTGACTCTCTGGGGATGAATATATTACGTCATTGTGTCAAAATGTGTAAAAAAAAACTGAAAGAAAACTGTAGAAACAGGGAAAATAAAAATCCAGTCCGAAGGACGACTTTTCAATATTGTTGTTGTTGTTGCCCGTTGGAGAATACCTTGCCAGGGAGGGGGGATGGAGGAATATTCAGTTCGGCGCGGCGGTGATTGATCGATGGTCAGAGGATTAAGGGATGGTGGCTATGAAATGTGCTATTTATAGCCTGTCGATTGACTTACAAGAAATTTATTACTTGGCCTTTTGCGATGCGGTCCTCCTCCGGGGATGTAATAAACCATATAAACCTGAAAGGGTAAAAAATAGCCCTTCGTTTTTAATGTAATCAATTTTTCATGTTTCATATATTCCGGTGTGTGTGCTTGATGCAATGCAAAAGAGAAATTTAAGTGAGTGAGGAAAACATAAACTGAAGATTGAATGTGCAGAAGGTTCTGTACTTAAATCACGGAGGAGGGGAGAACAAAGGTCTTTGCTCCCTTTTTTGTTCTATTCCTACTATCATAACCTTTTTAGATCTGGATGTGGCCATATCCCTTTGAGGTAATGAACAAACTATTTTCGTAACAAACAACCTTCAATTTTATTACTAGACTAGGCGCGGATACTGGTGGAAGGAGGCAATGGGTGCAATAAAATAAATTCACCCCGACGTTAGCTAAACCTCTCCCTAAACTCTTTGCGCTATCATACTTCTTTCGAGTTTATCCAGCCGGTTGAAAATTGCAGGTATACTTAGCTCGTACTGATTCCCACTTATTGTACCCTACTTAAAAATTTTGCAAGTGCGTCTACAGAATAGGCGAGTCAGGGAGAGGGGACGTGCGGGACTGTATGAAAAATAACAGAATGAAGAAAGCAAATTAAATTTGCTGTATACTACCTTAAATACTAAAATACGCCGTGAGCTACGGCTTCCAAAAGATCGAACTGAAGGTCTACAAAATAGACACAGAAGCCTTAGTAAACCAAGGGGCCTGCACCAAGGCCTCATGCGAAGAAGATGGAAATGTGGAAACCGATGGTAATAGCATGGCTTGAAGCGAAGTTTACGTCCGAGCTTGGCAGAGCCTTCGTTAAAGGCCCTCATACACGGTCAAATAGGATGTACGTTAAGATTTCCATCAAACCCATCCAATTGGACTCTGTATGAGGGCCATTACAAGTGCACGGAGTGCCAGCTCCCCGAATAAAAATGAAACTCCCCCGCAACTAGCATACAACAGGTACGCACGACCAGCGTCGTAGGGTCTCTTTCTAAACTCAAATTTAAAACGAAAGAAAAAAATATTTCCGTAGAATAAAGCATCCTACGTTTCTTAAAACAGATAGTCACAGGCATGCACTCTCCCGCCGCATACACGAAATCACCTGAATGGCTTTAAAAAATTGTATAGGGCGAAGAAAAGGGGCAATTATAGTGGTGACCATAAAGGGTGCCAATAGCTTACTTAGTAGAACGATTCTTATTCGATTGCGTAGGTCAAGCAGCATTGGAAGTGGTTAGTGCTTAGCTGGGGGACTGCTTGGTAAAACAACACTAGCGTTTGGTATAATCTATGCCGATGCGGGCGCATTTATAAATTTTCATGTCTGAATTTTTGGATTTCCGTGTCTGTGGCTGGAGCGTGCATGCCTATGACGGGAGTGTGTATGCCTGTGCCTGTGGCGGGAGAGTTCGTACTTTTGTGGCATGACTATTTGCTCGCTATGCGTGCTAGCTGCGGGAGCGTGCGTGCTAGTCTACCCTACTTACTCCGCTTCTGTGGGTCGTGGTTGTGCACCAGCTGCTGCGACGCATGGAGGCAGTGGGACATCACGTCTTGGCGGATGCGGATGACATTGGTATCATCACAAAAGGAAAATTTCTAATCCTATGTGAAATCATTAAGGCGGCGTTGCTAACCCTTTCAAACTGGGCTGCCTCCCGCGGACTCAGAGTTAGCCCAGAAAAAATGGAATTAGTTCTTTTCACGAGGAAGTATAATACCCCACCCTTAACTTCTCCCCGGCTTAACAATGCTAGGCTCAAATTTAGCAACAGTCCAAATATCTGGAAATAATCCTGGACAAGGCGCTCCGCTGGGATGAATACACAGAAGAGCGCATTAACAAGCGAACATATCATTTTCGCTTGTAAAACGTCCACTGGATCTGGATCTTGACTGGAACCAGCCAGGAAAGGGTACACGAAGGTGCTGAGCTCTGTTATCATCCCCACAAAAACCGATTCTGCATATGCGAGGTAACTTCACGAGAAACTACGGAGTCTACATCCGTTCACGAAGTGACTGGAGAAGAAGACCACATAGTTTTCCAGATGCCATAACCTTCTTTACTGACGGATCTAAGCTCGAGGGTCGAGTAGGAGGGAGTTTTTTCTCCAGAGCCATGCAAATCAACCAGCAAGGCGACAGGAATCAAACTGTCTAGATCTTCTAGCACAGTCAGGCGGCTCTGCGCTCTTGCACTCACAACTCTAGAGCCATCTTTGAATGCCGCAGATGTCTTAACGAGATGGCTTAACAGTTCAGGTCCTTTATCTTATGGGTGCACGGGTGGTCACCGAAATATAGATGGAAACTGTAGAGCTGACGAGCTGGCTAGGAAAGGCACCACGCCACCTTTAAACTCCGATGCAAACAGCACACAATGCAACAAAAAAGAAGTATTGAAGTGATCTAAATAAATGGCGGACCGAATGATTTCAGGATTTCAGAGTTCTCCATAATGGAAAATTATCCGACAGCTTCGAGGTGAATTCAGGAGTACGACAAGGATGTCTACTTTCGCCATTACTATTTCTTATAGTAATAAATGACATCCTTGTCGACGCTCTAGATAATAGAACAGGCGGCATACAATGGGGTTTGCTAGACCGCCTTAAGGACCTCGACTACGCGGATGATATCTGTTTGCTGGCCCACAGACATCAGGAGCTAAAAAACATGTTAAACAATTTGGCAACAGAAAGTAGTCTAGCAGGCTTAAGGCTGAATCCGAACAAAACCAAAGAAATGCGGATAAATGCAAACACACTTGAACGAACTGCGCTGAATAACCGTGACGTGGAACTGGTAGATAAATTCTGCTACCTCGGTAGCATTATTACCGAAAATGGCGGTACAGAAGAAGACGTCAGTTCCAGAATAAATAAAGCACGAGGCGCATATGCATGCCTGTTCCGCATATGGAGATCAACGGAGATCTCAACTAACACCAAATTGCGGCTGTTCAACTCCAACGTTAAGGCAGTTCTTTTGTACGGTTGCGAAACATGGAAAGTCACCCAATTCATCACAGGGCGCCTACAAGTCTTCATCAACAGATGCCTTCGTCGTATCCTTAAAATCCGCTGGCCAGATAGAATTTCAAATGAAGAGCTATGGCGCCGTGCCGGCCAAGAAAGGATAGACGACCAAATCAGGCGAAGGAAATGGAATTGGGTTGGCCACACCTTGCGACGCGATAACGAAAACCTAGCCAAACAGGCCCTTGACTGGAACCCGCAAGGATCCCGTCGAGTTGGAAGACCTAGAACAACGTGGAGGAGGACCCTACTAGCAGAGGCCGCAACAACTGGGAGATCCTGGTCAGAGCTGAGAGCTGTCGCGCAAAACAGAGTCCGCTGGAGGGCAACTGTTTCCGCCCTATGTCCCATGAGGGATTAAAGGGGCACAAAGAAAGAAGAAGAATGATTTCAGGCGGACCACTTCACTACTGGGGCTCGGAAGACAACACTTCCCAGTTACAGTCAGAGTGATGACCGGACAGGGGCTCATGCGACTCTATAAGGTCTTGAGACGATTTTTGCAGAAGCGGAAAAATTTCGGACGAGGAGAAAAGGGTAAAACATCTTCTCTGTTACTAAGCAGAAGGAGACTAACCCCTTTTGGTGACCCTTCCTAAGCACGATTGAAGAAATCTCGAATATTGGGATCCCGCAATTAAAAAGATTCATTAGGTCCTCGAGGTGGTTTAGCGAAGATACGACACTTTATCAAGTTTAAGGCGGGATCACTATGGCATCACGAGCCTACTCCTTTGGTCTAAGTGTTTGAGCTCTACACCAGCAGCTTAGCCATATCTTACCTAACCTTACTTAACCTAACTTTCTTACATGTAAACATAATAAGCGAGGGAGCCATCTCCTGTACACTCAGGAAACTCACCGTTCTGTCGCGGGTAGTTGGATCAAGAGCCGCTGAAATAAAACTGCTTGTTGATCCCTCGCTATTCTCTCTACTATCTTTCTGGCACGGATTTGCTGTTCAATTAAACTCATGATAAGACCGGTCGAAAGTAGAGAGTGGCATTACCTCGACCCCTTGAGCCACCGTAGGAATGTAGCAGCACTGACAAAATTTTATCGCTACTATCATAGTGACTGTACCTCCGAGTTAAACGCTCGGCAATTTTATACCCGCAACACCAGATTAGCCCACTCGTCTCATTCCCTTCACCTGCAACTACCCCTTTCACGCACTCAACAAGATATGAATTCGTTTGTTAATAGAACAACTCGACTGTGGAATAATCTCTCGCAGTCAGTATTTCCGAGCTCCTACAACATCCAAGAGTTCAAACGCAGGGTTCATCACCACCTTCTTCAATACCCCCCCATACCTTTTAACCCTTAATCCATAAACCCCCCCCCCCCACCTCTCCCCCGTACTAAGCTTACTGCTAGACATTGCACCATGACGTGACAAATGACATGACGGACTAGTAGTACAAAGGGTGACTCCTGAGCTTAGCACTGCCACATAAAAAAAAAGCTCTTCTCCTTACGATCTTTTTCAAACTGTACAACTTGTGTGTAGGACATTGCACTCTTTGATAGAGCTGTCTACAGTACAAAGTGACTTGACCTCTAAGGTCTAGTTGTTAACATAAAAAAAAATTGAAAATTAATTTTATTTCAACTCCGGACCAATTTGAATGCCACCCAATTCGACATTGCCAAAACAGCACCCAAAAGAATTTACTCATAAATTTGATCCATTTTGTGAATGGAGCCACAATTGCAGCAATTAATCATCCCTTAAAAGGTCCCTTCCAGAGAGAGAGCATATGCATAAGCAAAAATTTCTGTATGGCCATGTGGAAAGAGCTTAGCCAGCAGAAAAAAAACTTCCAAAATTGGGAGGCCCTTTTTTGCATTCATGTATGTGTGGACATTTAATCGGCAGTGGTTGTGGCCCCCCAGTGAGGTTTCCAGGCCGCCACTTCCATTCATAGAGGAAACCACTTACCCAAGGCCAGTGCTCAATGGCAGAGCGGACGTATATGGGGCTCCGATATTCATACCTAAACCCCACCCAGCCTCAGATGCGGGGAGCTCCGTGGGGCGGGCGGCCTGTGCCAATTTATATCCACCACATGCACACATCCCGAACCCGGGGCAGTGTGTGTCTGTGCGTCCGTTTTGCATGGAAATTAAGAAAACTTTTAATTAATTTCGCAATAAATTCCGAGAAATTTATTTTATCCGTTTTTTTTTATTTTTTCCGTGTGTACGCTCCCCGATGGTCTCCTTTTTCAAACTTAAAAAAACCGGACTTGGTCTTGAACAACGTAATGTCTGCCTCCTCTCGCTGGCAGCGCCATATCCTAGCCCGGCTGTAATCAAGAGCAAATTCAGGACTGGCGAACGGCGAACGGCGAAGGAGTACTTAGCGCCGACAGGAGTGTAAATTGGCGTAGATTTTCCTTTCACAGTCGTCGTATATAATAAAGTGAAGAAGGCAGCGGAATAATTAATCTCCGTAAGTCTTGGCCGTAATTAATTTGCATTTATTGTGCCTTAAATCATCGAGGGTGGGTGGTTATCATTTGATTAAGTGCTGCAATTTTTTATAAATTTCTTTCGCGTTTTTTATCTCCGCCAATGACTTAAAGCGGAGCAATTTGAAAAATATCTTTCCGAGTTGTTTTCTTTCTGAATTTATCTTTTATTTTACATTTTCTGCTTTTAAACAAAAAAAGATTATTTTTGCTTTAATTTAATTTGTTTTTGTCATGAGGAGCGATTTTCTGCTCCAATAGGAATTTTATAATATTTAATTAAGAGCTGCACTTATAAATAGCACATGCCTATATACATTGAAATTACTCTAATAAATTGATAGTTTTGAAATCTAAGTATTACTCTGGGTTCCAGAGAGATCCACAAGTTAAATGTTGAATTGTTTGAATTATAAATTTTAGTCATGCTATGGCTCTGAGTGAGAAATATCACTCTCGCTTTTCAATAGAACTATACATCCATAGGGAGTTTGTTATGGATCGCATCTGGAGTATCACGTTTTCTCCACCAGCAGTAATTCGCTATCGTATCTACTTACAGAAACCTCCAAAGCTTAGGTGTTGAGGCAGATCCACTGACATATAATAATGGACTGCTCATCTGAAATTATTCCATACAAATCGATGGCACCCAAAAGTATAGTTGTCGCACTCATCCATAGACCCCCAAACTGACAAGTAAAAACAGACCTGATTTTATATTTTCCCTTTTGCACTAGTGATGTTTATATCTTTTGCTCTTTTCCCCATAGACCCCCGGATTTTGACATACAGAATGTCAGTTGCTAACAGGCGTTAAGAACTTAAATCAGATACACATAAAATTTGGAAATTAATGAAAAAAAGGCATTTTAAAAGGTGAAAAAGTGAAAATAGTGTTTATTAATTTTTTTAAACAAAATATTTGTGTTATTTTAATGTTTTAAGTACGTATTTAAAAAAATGTAAATTTCAAAAGTGATTCCGGTGTTTACATGGAGTGAAAAAAGGTTTGTAGCCTATGGAACAAATTGGTGCCATGAAAAATTCCTCATGAGCTGTCCATTCTATATGTCAGTGGGCAGATCATCGTCCCAGAGGTCCTTGGTTCGGGAGCGATTTTTTTGTGGGACTCGAAGCTATGGCGGGATTTGGAACCATTCGCACTCACGCGGGATTGCAGCGTTTCAGTTTCGGTCGTATGCATGCAATATTGAAAAACATCGACCTACAAATGAATTAGTGAAAGTGAAAATATTTATTTATGATTTTTCCTACCCTAGATCCGGAAGAACGATCAAGTTTGGGATGAAATTGGCGTGGTGTTGAAGGCAATAGTTATCGAAAGGTCTAGTAGTTGATTTTCTCCATGAATTTATTTATAAACAGGAAAAATTAGATAACGATCCGAAACATATGGCGCACTTGGTGATGCAATGGATCTTCCTACGATGCCCGCATATTCTTGGAACGCCGCCACAATCACCTGACCTCCATCCCGAAGGCTCAAAGCAGTTATAGATGCTAAAGAAGGTCTTACAAGATAATAATATTAACTTTTTTAAGCCACTATTCCTTAAATTTTACAGTGTACGATGAATTTTGCGACCTTGAATTTAGGTGTATTTTTGTTTAATTTTTTGAGTTAACGGTACATTTTAGAGCTGAAGTTTTTTTAATTTAGATGGTAGACATTATAAAATAATAAAAGAACTGCATCATTAGATTTATTTCGTTTCTTTAAAAACAAAAATTATTCACACATACAATTCGAAATCGCTACTGTACGATGACTTTTGCGACTGTCTGTAGGTATTAGCAGGCAATAAAACAAAGTAAGTAAATATTAAAAGGTTTATTATAAGTAAAAATAAAAATATTTATTTTACAATATATAGATAAAAAAAACTTTTTAATATAGCACGTTTATATATAACGAACAAAAAAGTATAAAATAATTGCTCCTAGCCCCATACAGATTTAGAACCTCAAACATATTCCTAACACCATACAGATAGCCCTGAAAATTTGCGATTGTGAATTTGTAATAGCTATAAAAATATTTGTAAGATTTTAAACGAAAAAACGTGGGGCGCATACACGATTGATGCGAAAGATTTCTCAACCCAGCTACTCTACAATCCTTACTATTGTCTATAGCATGCGCCCCACGTTTTTTTGTTTAAAAGCTTACAAATATTTTTATAGCTATTACAAATTCACAATCGCAAATTTTCAGGGCTATCTGTATGGTGTTAGGAATATGTTTGAGGTTCTAAATCTGTATGGGGCTAGGAGCAATTAGTTTATACTTTTTTGTTCGTTATAAAACGTGCTATATTAAAAAGTTTTTTTTATCTATATAATTATTTTCTGCTTTTTAGTCTTGTATGTGACATTTTGCAATCAATTTTTAACATCTTGATGATATTATGACGGATACATGCGGAAAATTGTTACCTAAATCTACTAATAATATACCAATCGGTTTAATTTTGAAATTCCTGAAAATTAAAATGAAGAAGTAAGCTAAATTTAGTTTATATGACTTTTTTACTGAAAAGCGTTTAGATGGCTTTTGATTGTATTTAACTGCTTTCTTCATATACGAACATCTATAAATTAAATATCAATCGTAAATATCTAAAACTTTTATCTTTCTTTTTACTTTAAAAAATGTACCGTATTAATTTCCATTATGTTACTGGTGTCCATATTAAATTTTGAATTACGTCACATAGCTTATTTGATTCTACATGGCATGTCCTAACGACATAGCCTACTACTTATCATGCCCTTTCATTTGATACCCATGTCGAAGCGTTCTGAAGAAAATGGTAACCCGCCCTCTTGAGGTGGCGGGAATAGATCTAACGACATAGCCTATTGTATTCGACTTAAGATGCCCTTTCATTTGATACCCATGTCGGTGGGGGTTGTGAAGAAAATGATAATCTGCCCTCTTGAGATGGCCGCCATGGACCAAACGATACATTGAGTATACCATATTGCTTATGGTGTTCTACTTATCATACTCTTTTATTTGATACCCATGTCGAGGGAGCTGTGAAGAAAATGGTAATCCGCCCTCTTGAGATAGCCGCCATGGACCAAACGATATATTGAGTATACTATATTGGTTATGCTGTTCTACTTATCATACTCTTTCATTTGATACCCATCTCGAAGGGGTTGTGAAGAAGATGGTAATCCGCCCTCTTGAGATGGCCGGCATGGACCAAATGATAAATTGAGTATACTATATTGCTTATGGTGTTCCACTTATCATACTCTTTTATTTGATACCCATGTCGAGGGAACTGTGAAGAAAATGGTAATCCGCCCTCTTGAGATAGCCGCCATGGACCAAATGATATATTGAGTATACTATATTGGTTATGGTGTTCTACTTATCATACCCTTATCATACTCATTTGATACCCATGTCGAAGGGGTTTCGAAGAATAGTTCAATCCGCCCTCCTGAGACGGCCGCCATGGATATAAAGGTATATTGAGTATACCATATTGCATTGTCATCGTAGCTAAAGCTGTATGCAAAATTTCAGCATGATAGAATATCCGGAAGTATTTGAAAAATCGATTGCAAAATTTGTTCCGTGAAGAAAACAGTAATCCTTCCTCTTCAGACGGCCCGAAGGATCTAACGGTATAATGAGTATACCATAGTGCATTGTCATCGGAGCTGAAGCTGTGTGCAAAATTTCAGGGTGATCGGGTAACCAGAAGTATTCAAAAACAGACAAACAGACAGACAGGAAAGCGAGCTAATAAAAACGTTTTAAAATAGGATACACAGTACCACTTCTCGAACGTCAATAACTAAAAGAAAAATAGAGATGGTCAGTCGATTAGTCTGACGCTATTTTTGTGATTTAACCCAAAATTACGTTCAAAATCATATGATTTCCCATGTATTCTGGTGATTTCAAAATCATCTCAAAACTCGTAATTTTTGTAAAATTACTTACAAAATCATGTCGAAAGCCAATGCTGAAACCTGAAAAAAAAATTCAACCCAATTCAGCACGTCACTCTTGATGTTGAAATTGTCAGTTGGACATTTTAATAGCAGATTAGACTTTGAATTAGAACTTCACATTCTTCAAAAAAGCAAAAATCCAAGAAATATTAAAGAAAGAACCTATGGGCTTTGTCAGGGACCATAGGTGCGAATGGTGCACTTGTACCGGGCGCAATTTGACGGGGGCGCGAATGCTTTATTTACCTTGTTGGAATGCTTTGACTTGTTGTTGTTTTTAATCTTAATTTTTCTTTATGTCATTCCTTTTATTTTATTTTCCTAGCAAAAGGGAGACAAAAAACAACAATAACCGCACAGCAGCCAAAAAATCTGCCCAACCTATCGTTCTCTCCTACTCTCTTCTCCGCAAACGAAGTTTTCAGCAGATTTTTGTTGGTTGGATGTTGACCTATGTGAAATTGACCGATTTCGCGTAAACTATGAAAATTATTTCTCTCATCCAGCGAGTGTTTGTGTCTTTCTTCATTGTTCTTCACTGCGTTAAAAATGAACAGCTTATGGGGCGCAATATGGCCCTGGGCTTTGTTACAAGAGAAATTGCTAGTGAAATTTGAACAGAAAAAATCGAAGACATGCTTAGTGATAGAAAAAAACTTTCAAGTCAGTGCCAACGGTTCTACATCGAAATCACATTCCAAAATCACCTAATTTCGGCTCAGTGCCAACATGGTATTATTAAACCGTTCAACTGAAAACTTCACCCTAAAGAGAGATGTGCTGAATTAAGCTGAATTTGATTTTCAGGTTTGAGCATTGGCTTTCGACATGATTTCTTTCGTAATTTTGACAAAAATTGGTTTAAATGGTACCGAACAATATTTTGTAGAAAATGTCAAGAATATGGAAGCTTGTCAAAAAAAAAAGGAATGCAGTTCATTACTAATATTTCAGTAGAGTTAGGCTAAACGCAAGAACCTACACAACACACCAGAAAGAATTTATTATATTTACTAGCTGGGACTCGGTACGCCTCGCTGTCATGACCGAGAACCCAGACGAGGGTCAAGTTATGATTTCTACCTAGCCTATCTAGCTAAATCCATAGCTTCTATAGATGCTTGAATGTCTATGAAAACGCCAATACTTCATCCTTGTATTAGTTTTACCGTTCTAAGTTCATTGTTTGGCAAGCCTTCATAATCGCCGGCACTTCAGCTTGAAAGGCACTAGCATACACCGGGAGGTTCCAGGACAGTGAACCGTTAGTGGTCTCTAGGTAAACCCCTGCTCTGACGCCCTCTGACGTATTGAAGCCGTTGGTGAATATTTGTTCATCAAACTTTCGTTTCATCTTTGTTTCGCCACTCTCTTCTTAATGGTAGTTCGACGGAGAAGTCCTTTCTAAAAGCCAATCTAGGGGAAGATATTCTGTGGTTGTAGTGGCCATACCTTCAGGTAGCAGATTCAAAATATTGCTATGTTCGTAGGGATTTGAGGTCCAGGCCCCTGATTCCCTCAATAACGAGGCTAGATATTATCTTTATAACTCATTAGTGTACTCATGAAGTAAAGTCAACGCACGAGTTCTCCATGCCTACAGTAGAGTTGAGAATCAATCGTCTGACCAATTGGAAGTACCTCATAGCGAACAAATTCCCTTCCAGGAAAGACATGAATATTTTCGACGTCAATCCTTGATTCACAAACGCTTTTATTTATTTTCTCCATTTTCAAACGCAAGCAACTTTCCAACAACTGCAACATTTTCTATGTGACACAATTCACACAGAGTAAATCGCGAATTGACACCTTTCAAATCAGCGTTTAATGGTATTGCTGCGATCAGTTATTCGTGACTCTGGTGTTGCTTAAAGCCCCCCATACACGGTAAAATTGGATGTGCATCATCAAACCACGAGTTTTGCTCGGCCGACTGGCTCACAATCGATAGTTTTGGTTGTACATCCGCACTTCGATGTGCATCCAATTTGACCGTGTAGGGAACTTAACCACTAAGCCAGTAGTAGAATGGTGTTCTTAATTTAATACCTTGTAAAGTCTTTAATAACGGCTAGAATCAAAGAGTAACCACCTTAACATGGCAGTAGTGGCTAGAAGAAAATTTATTAATCCTCCCTTCACTCGAAACTCTTTCACAGTCAAAAATACCTGAATTCTGGACAAAACTATTCACCACAAAAATAATCAAAATTTGATCGTTTTAAGAAGTTAAAAATTTTTATTGAACCAATTTAAACTCACCTAAATACCAGAAGGCCGTTTTTGCCACATGTCCGCTGGACCACATCTTGAGTGGATGGCCGAGGAATTTTGACGAATTTATTATGGAGATGAATGGCGCCCACCAAATGAGCGATGGCACGCAGAACGTCTTCGGATATGACTTATGTTCAACTTTTGTCCGGTCGCCGGCTCTTATAAGGAATTCCAGTCATCCCGGGACTGCAGTCATATGGTCGTCCATTCAGAATTTTGATAGCAAAAATTTTTAATTGTTCGAGGAGTTCGGAGTTGTTGTTTTGTTTTTGATTTGGTGGTGGTGCTTCTGTCAAGGATTTTTAGCCTGAAGTCTTCTGGAGGGAAGAGGCACCCGGTTCGTCCGGATGCCGAAAGTTTGTCCTAAAGAAATCTTGAAGAGTTAATTGATTGATTTATTTCTGAGAAGGTAGTTTTTCCTTTGACAATTATGCCGGAGATGGTGGTCATAATGGAGACTTGGACAGCTACAAAAGAATTAACAAAATACGAATTGTTTTTGCTGAGATTTTCGTTTTGGGCTTTTTTTTGGAACATCGGTAAGATTTGCGATTTTAGTTAATTTTCTCGGTGGTCATACGATTGATTTCCAAGAACTGAATTTACAGAGAGAGAAATAATCATGAATATTCGAAGATTTTTTATAAATTTCAATAAATAGGTACCTATAATTTTTAAGTTTGGTTTGAAAACATGAAAAGATGAGTAATAGGTATGTATACTTACTATATACAGATATTTAAGGGCTTCCATTTATTGAATAAAATTGACGAAAGAAAGTCCCAAATTACCAAGTTTAGAGCTCCGCTTGTGCAACCTACCTGGCGTTTTGCAAGCAGAGTCATGCGCATAAGAGAAATTGACACACGTGGCCTACAAAAAGAAGTGCATTTTTCTGATAGTGGGCTTGCTGTGTCCAAATTTGTTTTGGATCACCAACACTCACTTGACGGGCTGAGCATTTTCAATTCTTGTTTGGGTCCTAGAACAGAACCGAATGATGGAATACTTGATATGAGGGACTTGTTCGATGATTGAACTCACATTCGTCGTTACGACGAATATTCAACATCTTAACAACGACGAAAACCAACGACGCAAATTCAACGTCGTTACGACGATAACTCAAATAGCGTCAGTCGCTCTATAGATTATTGTAAAAAGCTTATATATATATATAGATTTTCGAGGGATACCGAATCAGACCACTATTTGCGGGTCCCTTTTCGTCCCTCTGCCTAGAGTCATCTTATTGGGGTTGCAGTGGGTTGTCCCATTGCTCCCTTACTTCGACTCCCCTAGTTATCGCGAGCAGCTGATTGAAGGGAGTCTGCCTCATGTCCTCCATCCAATGGAGTCCAGTTATGGCAGCCCTTTTCCTCGCCACCGCCGGACAGTGACACACTATGTGTGTGGCCGTCTCAGGTTCCTCCAGGCACATCCGACAGGTGTCATCCTCCAGAATTCCCATTCTTTTTAGGTGATACCTGAAACATCCGTGTCCTGTAATCAGTGCCACCAACCATCTGAGGGTTCTCCTTTGCATATGCAGGATCCTTCTTCTGGCTGCGGTAATCGGCAACGTAAGCACCATCTTAGCCTGCCTACACGTGGTCATAGCGTCCCACCGTCTCCGGTGTTCCTCAGCGACCCATTTCTCGATGCAGTTCCTCACCAACCCTCTGCCAGTGCGGAAAGCACCGCTCACACCTACGCAGGCCATTCTTTGCACCTTGTCCAAATGCCTCTTGACGGTTTTCTGTGTGGCTTTAGTCCACCAGACCACCGAGGCATAAGTTATGATGGGTCTCACCATCATGGTATATGTCCAGTATGCTAACCTTGGTGAGATACCCCACCTTAGTCCACATACTCTTCTGCACTGGTGAAGCACCCTTGTCGCCTTCTTAATCTTCTCTTCAACGTGGTATTTCCAGGTTAGTCGCGAGTCCAAGTATACCTACACCCAGATACTTGACCATCCCAGACACCTTGATCCTCGATCCAAAAAGCATGAGGGGCTGAAAATCCAGATCTTTAATCTTCCTAGTGAAGATTATCGCGTCTGTCTTATTGGCATTTATGGTGAGGCCCTGTTCCGTACACCACTGCTCAACCACTTGGAGTGCATTCCTCATGATGTCTGCCGTAGTGCTCATAAACTTGCCACGTGCCACAATCGCTACATCATCTGCATACCCAACGGTATGCACGCCCATTACCTCTAGCCGCCTGAGCAGAGTGTCCACAGTGATGTTCCACAGGAGGGGCGATAGGACCCCGCCCTGTGGGCATCCCTTGCTGACCCTCCCTCGAAGCCGCGAGTCTCCTGTCTGAATCCTTACCGCTCTGTTTTTCAGCATGCTGTCCACCCACCTTACAATCATGGGGCTGACCTCGCGCCTCACCAGAGCGTCTTTGAGTTTGTTGAACTGTATCTTGTCGAAGGCGCCTTCGATGTCCATAATAACGGCCATCGCTATGCCTCCGGTATACAGTTCCCCCTCGGCTACTCGCACCAGTTGGTGAAGTGCCGTTTCTGTAGATCTGCCAGCCTGGTAAGCGTGCTGGCTTCTACTTAAAGGGTGCCTCCTTAGCATAGTACTCTCCAGGTGGTCTGCCACCACTCTTTCCATTGTTTTCAACAGAAAGGATGTTAGGCTGACTGGCCTGGAGGACTTCGCCTCGGTGTAGTCCTTCTTGCCTGGCTTAGGGAGAAATACCACTTTGGTTTCCCTCCACACCGCCGGAATGTATCCTGTTGCTAGACAGGTAACGAATATTCCCCTAAGCCTGGGTGCAATGATATCTTTGCCCCATTGAAGCAGCGCAGGGAATATTCCGTCACGCCCCGATGTCTTGAAGGGAGAGAATGTGTCTATTGCACGTCTCACCCCTTCCTCCGTCACCACCCCGTTAGCCTCCTCTCGGTTCATCCTTGTAGCCATTCTGTTACGAATAGTCCAAGATTTACCCGAGATATAGCTGCCAGGAAAGTGAACTTCCATCAGGATCTTGTTGGTTTCCTCCAGCGTCTCCGTCATCCTCCCCGACGGGTCACGAACGAGTCCGACTTTGGAGACCGGGTCCCTGGAGATCATTTTCTGAAGTCTGCTGGCCTCAGATATGCTCTCCATGCTCGAGCAGAAATCCCTCCACGACTCCCTTTTCCGTCGTCGCAGAGTTTGTTTCATTTCTCTTTTCTTGGCTTTGTAATTCTCCCAGGCAACCGGGTCATTGCACCTCATCGCTTGGTTGAAAGCCCTTCTGACCTCTTTCTTCAGTTTCTCCAGCTCCCTACACCACCAGGGTGTGGGATCATGGTCATCCACTGACGTAAGAGGACACGCCACTCGAAAAGCGTTCTCTATCGCTGTCTGCAGGACATGCAACTGAGACTCTGCTTCTCTTGTGGTTTTCGGTGCCCTTGGCACGCGCTCCCCGAGATTCCTGCGCAACATTTCAGTATATCTAGACGTGTCCGTGTTGCGGGGAATTCTCGTTGTTCTAATTCCGTCTCCCCTGCCCGGGGTTCCGTACTCTATCTCAAATGAAATGGCTCTGTGATCTGACATAGTCGTCCGATCCATCACCTCCCAGTTGGTCAATCTTGTCAACATCCGGTTGCTGCATAGAGTTATATCTATGACTTCCCTTCGTCTAGCATCGACGAAGGTTGGTTCTACCCCTCTATTTGCAATAACTAGATTGTTGCATTCCACAAATTCGAGCAAAGCCTCTCCTCTATGGTTGTCGTTGGTGCTTCCCACACCGTGTTTTGTGCATTTGCGTCGCAACCAACTATTAACCCTGTGCCTTTTTCGCCACAGGTAATAACCAGAATTTCCAACTCCCTGGTGGGCGGAGGATCTGGCGAATCGTACGGAAGGTGGGCTGAGGCTAGAATGAAAGCCCCACTTCCAGTACCTACGCGTACTGCTGTGAGATCTGGTGTGCACAAGTGCGGCAGTAAAACCGCCTGCACTCCGTGTTTCACCAGCACACACGTCCTCACTCTTTCATTCGCATTGGGAACGTACAGAGTGTCAAAGCTCCCAGATAGTCCCCTAATCCTACCGTTGTAGATCCAGGGTTCCTGTATGAGAGCAATATCCAGCTTCATCTCACCGAAGCCTCGCGTCATCATTGCTGATGCTGCTCTGCTATGGTGTAGATTCAACTGGCAAACCTTTAATTGCCGGAACTGGCCCACCTCCCGCCCAGCTGACGAGGATTCCATTTCACTGGTCCCCTTGTTCAGCTGCCTTTCCGGCCGGCTCTACCATTTCCTCCGGCTTGTCCTTCTGGAATCGCACGTAGGCAAGGTCCAGCCCGCAGTTGAGTTTCCCCCCTGCACGCCTGACCGCCTCCGCCTCCTCCTTCGGACACCATACGGTGAGAATGGTACCGCCGTTTTTCGCGTCACCATATCTGCCTATGCGACTGACCCTCCACTTAGAAGTGTCCGTCACACAGGCATTTTGACGACGTAATCTGGCCAGGATGGTTTCCTTGCTCTCCGGCGAACCGGGAACTCGGATGATCATCCTCCTCACATCCTTAAGGATGTGAAGGCGCTCCACTCTCAGATTGACTCCTTCCCATAGGTCAGTCATCTTTCCGACAGCTTCGTACAGCCAGGCCTTGGATTTTTGGTTCACGCACCTGAGTGCAATGACCCCGTCCTCCAAGTCTACCTCGGTAATACCGATGTCGCCAGCGTTGTCAGGCAGAGAGTCTAGTGCCTTGAGCAGGGCCGCTTTAAAAACGGTTACCTGCTTCGTGCCCAGACCCTCCTCCCTTCCATCGTCGGTCACACCCAAACGGAGGTCACATCCTGCTATGCCTGCGTAGGTATTCTCCGCCACAGGCTCCGCACGCACGACCCCCGAGACGGAAGGGTTGACTCCTCCCTGTTTTACAGGTTGAGGTTGTCCACCCTTCCTTTCCCTGGCCTTATCCTCCCCTTCGACAGTAGAACCCACGGCTGAGGTGCAGAGACTTTCACCTCTAAACCTCTTTGTGGGTCCCACCTCCTCCGGAGTGGACTCGGCCGATCCCCCAACAGAGGAAGTTGCCTTCTTCTGTCTTCTGCGCTCCCTCTTCCTCTTCTGCTTCAGCTGCTTTCGCAGCCTCACTTCCGAGTCGGATTCCTGCGCTAACGTAGGCCCAGAGCCGGCTGACCTCTTGACACATTGCTGCATCGCATTGTCCACCTTCTCTGAGCATACCTCCAGGTTCAGCTTCACTAGCTCGCTCGCCGCCGCTTCTACGCTTTCCTGCGTGACTGCGTTGACATGCGAGTCGTCCACTTCCCTGTTCCTCGTAAGCAATAGATGGCCTCCCCAGAATCCATGAGGCCGGCCTCCGTAGAGGGTGGATTTCCCTGGCTTGCAGGTTTACCACCTGGGGTACAAATTTCCATTGTTGTATCCATTGCTTTTAAGTATCTATCTTAGTCAGGGCGTCCTAACGGGACCACACAAGCCTCACCACCACGTCAAGGTGTAGATACATCGGTGAGGTTGTAAAAAGCTTACTTTAAGACGTTTTTTCCAGTGCTATGTAGAATGTAGCATCAGCCGAACCTATTAGTACACAGTCCGGGATTGGCAAAATGTATAATGAAAAAAAAAAGAACAAATCTGCAAAATATGATTTTGGGTACGTAAACGAAATTAGAGTCATTTAAAAAAAAAAAAAAAAAAAATGTTACAACATTTTTCAAAATTCGATATTTTGTACTACGTGCTCAACAGACACCTAGGCAATTATATTCAGAATAGGTCTCGTGGGCGTAGATTTTGATGTTCCCAGGTCGTTTGGACCATGCATGCACCATTTTCTGCCCATTGTACATTCTGTTCCATATATTATCGGTTTAAACTAATCATCAGACCCAATTATTTGAGAAGATGGCAGACCATAATAATCCACAGTATTACCGCCATTTGAAAGAACAATATCTCGGACGACAGCATATCATTGGCGTGCCTTCGATTATCGAGTTATGTTTCAGGTTTGATCCGATAATCGGAGCATAGTGAAAAAGTAGCCCAAACACGCCTAAGAAAATACTGAACCATCCCGTGAATGGTCTTACATTTCCACTCGACTATCGGATCAAGTTTACTTCGACTATCGGATCAAGTTTATCGTCTGAACCGATAGTCTGATGCCAGTGAAAAAGTAGGCTAAAACATGAATAAGAAAATATTGAATTATACCGTGAAAGTCCTTATATCGGATTAGCTGTTTCCAAGCTTTGAAAAAGGCTTCATATAGTACGATCAGGACTTACCTAGGCGAACCTAAATATTCAGATAGAGCACTTTGAGGTCTACAATTAGAGTGATAAAAAAGGTGTTTACTAGCTTTATTTCGACTATCGGTTCAAGTTTTCGGTCTAATACGGTAGTCGGACACGATAGTCGGGACCGATAATCGAATCCGATAGTCGGAAACGTGTAAAAAATAGCCCAAAACAGCGGTGGGCAACCCAAATGCATTGGCGTGCCACAAAACAGATAATTAAAACTAATGCTTACTAAGCATGCCACCAAAAAAATAACAAAAACCATTGTATATAAAGATTGTAAAAACTTTTCACAAAGCAACTTTAAGGCCCCAATTCACATTTCGTGGCCTTCTAGATCAGGTCGGCAGGTACGGGCTACACATAAGACTGAGGGATGAGGATTTGAGGCATCCGCCTGATAGGCCGTCGACTGCAGATGACCTCATGATTCCCTTCATACACAGGGGTAGATGATAGTTTAGCGTGACAGGTTTTTAATTCAAGTGAAAAAATCTACATGGCATCTACATAAATATCTACATAATTACCCACCGACAAAGATTTTTGTCAGTTTTCTTGGACTGCAGGCGTCATCCTGCAGCCGGTGAGTGTGTGGTGGTTCTTAGCCTTAAATCGAGAAACCTTCCGACCACGGCCTGTGTGTGATTGGATGAATTGGGACGTTTATATCCACGTTCGAGTGAACTCTGTCGTAACAAGGAAATCAATATGTTTAAATTTTCGTTCACTAATGCCGGATTCATCGTTGCGGATGAGTGGCGCCGCACTTATGCGCGCGCATACTTTTTGTATGAAAAATTGGGCATTTCTCAATTTTGGGATATTTTTGGGATTTTTTTTCCCTCTTGACAAGAAAATCATTTATTTTGTGTTATAGTTCAGCCTGTAGTTTCAAAACAAGATTTTTAAAAATTCTACGAGTTTTGCTTATCAAATTTTAAATTCAAGCTTCCACATTATATGCCGGATCCACACGTTTGTCAAGGCTTGACAAGCGTTCGCAAATTACAAACGCTTGCTTAGGTTTGAGCAGCATCCACACGCTTGCGAATACGTTTGTATCTTCTGGACAAGCAAGCATTACGGACGTCGAGGTTGTGTCAGCCATAACTCATAAAATTATAAAATTATGAGGAAATATTGAAAAAACAGAAAAATACAGCAGGCGCAGTCAAAAATTCATAGAAACCGTACCAGGTTTCGTTACTTTATTGTTAAATTATTATTTTGTAACTTCATTCATTCATGTTATTCACATCTTAAAACAAACGTGTGGAGGCTTCGCAAACGCTTGCCGCAAACTTCCTTTGATTTGTGCCAAAAAACCGACACTCGACCGGATCGGCCACAAGCGTTGCCAAGCTTGCAGAAGCCAAGCCAAACGCCTTATCCACACGTTTGAATTTGCGAACTCTTGCGAAGCCTTGGCAAACGTGTGGATCCGGCTATAGGATTTTATCAAAAAAACGTTGACAAAATGTCAAATCATACAAAATCTGCGGCACACTTTATCCACAACAATGGATCGAAGTTCAGCTGATTCTCTTTTTGGGAATTTTGTGCGGCGCGACTCAAAGTTATTACGGTGTACATTCGTCGCTACGAAGAATGCCACTTCAAGGTTGACACATGGTAAAATTCGCCGACCTTAAAATTCGTCGTTGTTTTGACAGTTATAAATTCAAAATTGGCTGATACCGCACGACACTAGAAAAAACGCCTAAAACCGAACTTTTTGCAATAATCTATCTAGTGGCTCTATTTGAGTTTTCGTAGTAAGGACGTAAAACTTCTGTCGTTGGTTTTCGTCGTTATGATGCTGAATATTCGTCGAAAGCAACATTCATATGTCGAGGGTATTATCACAACATAATGAATTTTACCGATTGCAACGAATTTTACCGTGTATCACTCCCTAAAATGGCATTTCATCGTAACGACGAATTTTAGTCATTGCCCTGTGTCGAGGGTATAAAACACCTGGAGCTGAACAGTACTGATGGAATTGGAAATCATGGCAAAACTTGGCTGTAATCAAAGGTATAGCTCAAAACAGAGCTCGATGGAGAAGCTTCGTGAAGAAAGATAAGAATAGTTTTATGAAAAAAACAAAACTATGCATTACCAGTTTTGCTTCGCTCATGAGACTGCACTAGAAAATGTGAACGATATCAGTTCATATTCCATTTACACAAATGTGACTTGCATCCGATTCTGCATGATTGCGAACAACAAACAATTTTCACATGCAACCATAAATAAGCTGCATTTCCAGTACCATCATGAATTCCTCAAATGCACTTCCTTAATTGAATATTTCCCACTTAGGACTGCATCACACTTAGCCAAGACACTATAGGGTACCATGCACAACACCCTTCAGAGTGCATCTCCTATGCAATTGGAGTCTCAAGATGCACCCGAGGAGAGTCGACACTAATTCAAGTTCACTGACGCAACTCAGCTAAAGGACCTTCAATTTTATCCCACTTACTCCCAGCAGCCACTTCTGACAATCCGGGGGTGAGGAAAAAGTGAGATTTTGTGGCCAGCCTAAGGGCCGAAAGTTGGTGAAGGTAGTGGTGGTGCGGTGGTGGTTTCCACTCAAATGAATCTCGAGTATAATCTTCCGTTCGCTCGCTTGACCCCACATCGAACGAACTCCTCATCCCACGAAAAACCCGGTGAAGAATTTTAAGAAAGTTTCTCGGTTCGTTAACTTTTCGCTATTTTTATATCGAAAACGAAATAAATTAAGGAAAACGGCGGAGGGGAAAGTTGTCCATTTCGGCATTTCCCTAATCGTTTACGAGGTGAGCATTGGGCGAACTTAATTGTTGCTTTTATGCCCCACGCATAATGATTGCTTTTAGTGCAGTTTTATGCGAGCGCGCAACTATTAAAATATGAGTAAAATTTCGCCTTTTTACGGGCCGAACTCGACCTTAATGCGAGTAACAGGTAAACCGATTCGACGAATTTCACCAAATTATGGCATTTTTATGGGAAATCTCGTTCGGCCAGCAGTTAGCTAATATTTTTACTGCCCGCTTTATGGCGTGTTGTAACCAAATAAAACTTCTAGAAAATTACAATATTTGCTTACCATTTTTTTCCCCTGGACATTTTGTCTTTGAAGGGAGAAATTAAATAATCGTGACGTTTTTTAGTATGATGGGAATTATTTTGATATGATCAAGTGCCCAAGGTGGCCTAAGTGAGGTTTGGAGTAAGCCTTTTACGGCGGTAATGAAGGAAACTAGCTGAGACTTGATTGGGATAGTAAATCAAGGTGCAGTTGGTGGTGAAGTGTTTTATGACTAACTTAGATAGGAAGAGTATCAATTTCATTGTTGAGATAGTTAGTAATTAAAGATTGTAGATTTATTATGCGATATTGTGGACATGTAGATTTGGTTGGAATCGTTAAACTTTAACTGGTAAAATATCGTCACAATAATATTTTCTGTTTTAATTACGACCTGTAATATAGTCGCAATAACATCTTATGCACAAGATCATCATTAAGAAAAAACTAGCGCACAATATAAAAGAACTGAAAGCACTAGAGCAGCAGAAGGTGGTTTGCATAATATTTTACGCATTACAACTTTGAAATATTTGTAGGAGTAGAGCTCGTCGGTAAGTCGTTTGAAGCTACTATAACAAGAACCGCGACGTATGAATGATATCGAAAGGAACCAATGAATAACTATCATCAGAAAGTATAAGTGCTGGAAGTAGCACATTTGCAGTCATATAAATCACATATCTATAAAATATTTACGAAAATCAGAGAATAGTCGAGACAAATATTTATAAATACTAAAAGGACACGGTTTTTGAGTATTTACAAATTTATAACCCCGACTCTTTGAGCAGATTCAGATTAATACTTAATACGAGCTTAAACATAATTTTGAGGTAGTAAAGAGACTACTTAGGGAGCAAGCCAAAATAAAGTTTTAAGTTTCGTATGCCTTGTGTCGAATTTTATTGACATGCATAGAATGATTTTCTCCCCTTGAAAGAAAGCGCTCGTACGTAAGGATTAGTTAGTAGCTATCATAGAGGGTTTTAACTTTTTGGGTTTCAATCTATTGTCGGAGCCCCGTCCGACTTGGGATTCGGGACAATTCCTCCATTGTAGCGAACCTGAAGCCAGGAACAAAAGAACAAAACACTGCTCCACATAAGGTGCCACTTCGATCCTCCATACCTACGTGGTAGTTTAGGCAGCAGTATCTAGACACTAACCTACAGAGGCCTTATTCTCTATTACAATATTGTGAAAATTTGCCAAAATCGTATTCTCTATTTAGGTTAGGTTGAAATGGTTGCTCGCTATTAGCACAGAGTACTTAATATATAATAATTAATACATTAAATACTCTATGCTATTTATTTTGTTTTATAAAAAAAGACCAAAAAATTAATTAAAAAAAAAGTGGAAACATTTTTTCTAGCCTCGGCACACGGCCAGTATACTGCAAAAATCTGAAGAAATATATCATACGTACCACCCTTTAGGAATTGATATAGCACAACTTAATACTGTTTTTTAGTTTTGACTAGTTATCTGCCTGCATTTAACAATTTGGTCGCCTCGAATTAAAGTGTCTGTGTCATGTGTATTATATGTGTTAAATTTCCAGTCACTTTATACAAAAAAGGGCAAACCTCTAAAAAATCCAATTGGAGATTTCCCAGTGGGATTCTCTTTATTTTAGGGTCCCAAATAATTTCCCAAAAATCCCTAATCAATCTGTATTTTTGATTTGAAAAAATGACACCGGAGATTTTTTTCATAAATCGTTAAGGGATCATGAAAAAAGCTTAAACCCTGATTTGGGACCTCCCACCACTTGCAGGTTCCTGGAAAACCCAAAAAGTCTTTTGATGCATTTTTCTCGAAATCAGTGCACTTTAGAGAAAACAGATTAACAAAAAATGTAAAGGACATTGCCGTCTAATGTCTTTGAGTCAATTTCGTACGACTTAAAATACAAAAAGTCGGGGCGCTTAAGTATTAAAAAAGTGTTTTTTCGCTTTACACCCTTTTTTAGCGAAAAAAAAAACATCTTTTTTGATGCTTTAGCGCCTCCTATTTTTCGAATTTCAATAGGATAAATTCGGTCCGGTCCCGGCCCCTGGACGTAACTCGACAACGAAATTTTTTTTTCGTTTCGCGTTCACGTAGCTCGAAAAAATTGCAAATTTTCGTTTGTTGACTCGAAAGCTCTTATGTTATCGAACACTTGTATTATTGAGATTAATTTTCCAATTTAAAAGTAGACTTTTATAAGTTATTACATTATGTAAATTATTTTTAAAAATTTAATTAAGTTGATGCCAATAAATTGTATAATTTTACAGTGGTTTTTGTAAAGAAAATCGTGTTTTAGTAATGTGGTTTCCTTAAATTTTCTTTCGAGCTACGTGAACGCTCAATTTTTTCGAGACAAATTTTTTCGTATTCAATTTCGTTTCGAACGATTGTCGTCGTTCGAGCTATGTGAACCGGCCCCTGGTGTTTTATAAGGCTTAAAGCCTTATATGGCCCATATTCCCTGTTTATCAGTCTGCCGATAGTACCTAACTTCTATTCATTATTTGGGCCCCCAAAACTAGTTCCTGCAGATATAGCAAGGTGTCAGGCAGGAGTTTCAACGACTCCTGACTGCTTGTGGTCCATGTGCCGTCTGCTTGTTGCAGCAATTCTTGGTACATTGGGCTTTTAGAAAGAAACTTTCCAAGTCTTGCGGTCTCCGGAAAACCTTCTATTGTCTTCCAGGATTCCCTTTTTGACTTACGCAGTTCGTACTGGAAATCGCTGAGACACCTTTTATAATTGTCCCAGTCCGAATCTTAGTTAGACTTTCAGAGCTTTAGTACAGGTAAAATAGTAAAACTAGCTGAAATGATTGGGTACAGGCTGAATATTGGCACAGAGCTTCCTTTTAGGGTTCTTAATAAGGGGTTATAAAGTCTACTGATTTTATACCCCGGGAAGCTCACTTTTTATGGGGTTTTAGGGTCAAAATATCAGATTTTTGCAAATACATATTTAACCGGAAGTCATATCATAAAATAATGTTAAAAAGGTTTGTAGATCATGCGATTCTCTACAAAAAACATTTTAAACATTTTTCTGTACGAATTGCCATTCATGAGATATCACCTTTTTAACAATTTATGAGTATGCTCTCATTTTCACCAGGGGCCTTCTTCACAGTTAACCACGTATTAACATTAAAAAGAATAACTCGGTGGTTGAAACTGTAGCAATATTATTAGATTTTTACTCGAAAGTTTGGAGTTTACCAGATCAGCTGTTCATCTCCATTTGTTTCATCAGATTCCTATCTTTTAAGGACCCTTTTTTCTAGTGAGTGCCTTAATAACCGGTTTCAAAATAATGAAAAAACTAACCGGAGCCTTATCCGACCAACGTGTTTGACTTTTTATTGCCCCATAGGCCCTTAGAGAAAGAGATCCAATATTCAGCATCGTAACGTCGAAAACTACAACTGGTAGTTCCAACTGGTCTTTGATATTGTTTACAACCAAAGCCTTATCCTTCTTGAGGATGTTGTGATATACGCTGCTACAGTTCGAACTTCCAACAAATTCAATACCAAAGTGAGCAACCAACTTTCATAAGCTTTCTCACAAATAAAATTATTCTGATTGATAAGGCTCATAATAATCGAACAACCTCTCCAGACACATCATGCCGATTTGGGGCGGTTTTTGGGCTGGCGATGTAATCGGGCCATAGTTTTTTGAAAATGCTGCTGATGCTAGTTGACTGAGTTTTTTTAGCCTGAAATTGATGCGATGAGGTAAGGGCGACGTTTATTTCCAGCAGACAGAGCTACCTGGCAACACAGTTCGTTAAAGATAAAGTCTAGGCTAATGCTCTAGCAACGATTCATGCAATCAATCGAAGATAATAATAAACGTGCTCTTGGCGAAATACAGCCGTAATGAACAATTTTATCGAAATAATGAATATGTCGAACGTGAAGAGGAACATGACATTAGCAAAATAATTATATGGAATAAGCACCCAATAGGAGCGAGAAGTAGGAAGAGATTGAAAGCGAGATTAAAGGACGAGATTACTGGCCTTAGTCGCCTAAGGCTGGTCGTCCACTGGAAGCGTATTCGAGTGGCTTCGCGCTTCGGCCATACAAATGAGTCGCTTGTAGCCGCTCATATGTATGGCCGTAGCGCGAAGCCGCTCGAATACGCTTCCAGTGGACGACCAGCCTTAGGGTTAGACACCCAACTACCATCCCAGAGGTTCGCGGTTCAAATCCACTCCGCGGCAAAATTACTTCACCCACCAAAAAGTCAGCAGTCCTTTAAATCAAACTATAAAACAATTCTTTAACTCAACAATCACGTTAAATTTTCCGGAAAATATAAATAAAAGAAAACAATTCCTCCCTCCCCTTCTACTCCCACATAAAAAAGCGACTCACAATCCTTTTCATATGACAATCTTTTCACCAACTCACTTTCCATTTGAGTTTGGAGACATATAAAAAATGCATTCGCCCAATTCCCAACAAACAGCCTTGCCTCGTCTCGATCCTTGAAAATGGATCTGCGCTGATGACATGCTGATGTGAATTTACTTCCCGGGGCATATATGTAACATATAAGCTGTGGCAGTTTGGCAGCTGAAGGGAGATTATAACAAAGTGAATTCATATGTAGCATCAATCTGACACTTTATAAATGTTATCCTTGAATGGATAAAATCTCAAAATTCCAGATATTTGTCAGATAACATGATTTTCCCTTTTAGATCTCATCTTTGATTCCTTAAGCCGAAAAAAGTATAAACCAAAAAAAAAAATATGCGTTTTTAGTTAATGGCCGGGCCGAAGCCAGGGGGGAGAAGGATTGTTTGTTGTGACATTTTTATGTACAAAACAAAGCATCATGTGTGTATGTACGTTCCAAAACACACATATGTGTGATTCAGGATAATTTATCTATATTTCATTCACGTCTCCCATCTACATTTTTGCTGGGTTTTAATTTTCATATTGCATCAAGTGAAGTGTATGACGAACTTTGGATGTTCAGCACTGCAAATATTGTAAATCAGTATGCTGAGGGGTGAATATTTTAAATTCACTCTCTCTCTCTCTCTCTGCTCCCGTCAGGGTTGTAACCCGTTTACTACGATGCTCCTGCCCGTGCATGGTTCAGAATGGCACAGACGTATACACATAAAAAAACGTTAATGGCATTAAATGCGACTGAACATATTTTTTGTGTCATTTAACTTGCATTTCGTTGATTAAATTGAAGAATTGGACTTTTCCTCGTCAAAGCGATTGAACTCGGTTTGGAAAGGATGTTTTCACACAGAAGGGTTAACACAGTGAATGCGTATTGTCGTAAATTGTTAGTTATTGTAATGAAAATGGGCATAATTTATGGAGTGGGGGGGGAGGGTTTCTTAAAGTTAATACAAACGGACACTGAAAATGTTTCTCTGCTAAAAATACAATTTCTCATTCTCCTTCGTTGAAATGTCAACCACCTTCTGAACCACCCCGAAAAATACCTATATATATATTTAAAAAAAAAAAAGTGCGTCCCCTCTTAATTCAATTTTTTTTAATTAGCATTACAAAACATTTTCTGAGTACCTTATATACAATCCTTGAATAATTTGTCTACCCCCGGCCCAGGAGCTCCGGCTCCAGCTTCTATCTTCTAGCTTTTTCAACTGTCACTTAACGAAATCCCCTCCAAGTCCAAAATACCAGAAGTATCCGTGGCAAGAAACAAAAAGTGACGTCCATAATTCATCCTGTTCATTTCATTTAATACACGCCATAATGACAGACGAATTTTTCCATCCAACGTGGCGATGATGAAGTAAAATGGAAATGTTCCCTTGGCGGTATGAGGGGGATGGATGGTGAGCGGGGTCTACTCCAGCTTTTGGGGAGTGCTGGAAAAATTAGAAAGGGCGTCCGGGGGGAGGGTATATAGGGGAAGCTGCTTACTAAAACTAGAGCCCTTGATAAATTGGGGTCGAATTTTTCTTTCGGCTAGAGACAAAAGTATCGTCGTCATCATCTAGAATTTCAACTTCTATTCCCGCTTTGAAAAAAAAAGGAAATAAAAACAAAAAAAAAACAAATTTTTTTTTCTGGTAATGAAGGGAGCCCAGGATATCTACGGTAAAACAGGAGTGAAAAAAAAATCTAAGCAGGAAATTAAATTATGTCGACAGGTTACACTCAATTTAAATGAATAAAAAAATTATTTGCAAGTCTCTTTTTTCACTGTCAATTCTTATTAGGAATTTTAGGGTTTTTTTTTATTTCAAGGGTTTAGCGGGGGATGTATGCTGAATAAATAAGTGAAAGCGGCTTAAAAATAAAAGTTTGTTAATTACCAAGCCCCTAACCACCTAAAAAAATTTTGCAAGGAGATAAAAAATAAAAAAAATTTCAGTGCTGTGGTAGTAACACTTTAATTTGCTTCACTATTAACCATTGCGAGAATTACGAAACTGTTCAGTGTTCTTCTATCTATATATTTTCAAAATACAAACAACCCCTGGGATAGTTCTGCGATTTCTCGAACTAATAACTTACTTTTTAAATTCCTATCTGCTTTCTGTAAATCCCATAGTTGTAACATTGCTGTACTAAACGTAAGGACTGCTCTATGTTCTGTACTCAACCAAAGTGACACTGCAATTAAAAAAATGGAATTCTTTCAATTTTCTTAAACTTAATCTTAAAGAATCCTAAGTGATACATCTTAGCCTCCGAGTAAAAATAAAAGATGTCCTTACAACGGGCGAACACCGACCAGTGCCCGTATGTGCTCGCATTATACTACCAGTCCGTCATGTCGTTCACGTCATGGCGCAATGTCTAGTAGTAAGCTCAGGGCCGGCGCGTGGTTGTTTTGCGCACGGTGCAGTAGGCAAATTTGCGCCCCATCAGCTAAACATTTAATGAAAAGACTTCTAATTTGGTAAGAATTTACTTCTTTTTTTTCAATAAATTCCTGAAAAGGAACAACATTTCGTTAATCTATCAAAAATCCTTTTGTGCTAGCCTTAAAATCTCTGACCACTGCTGAGCTTCCTCAGACATTTCCTTTTGCAACGTAGAATCTACTGTTTTATGAATGTTAATTCTATTTCTTTCCTGAATGTTAATTCTCTTTCTTTCCGACATTTAAAATTTTCGATATTGGTAAAACTTTGCCAACTTTTTTTACTAGTATTCCCAATCAGTATATCCCGAACAGCAAAGTGAACTTTAGTTTCCTTTAGTTTTGAAAAAGATTACAAAAAAACAAGAACAAAAGATGGAGTCACCATCTACCAAAATCTATTAACTAATTTACCACTGTTATTTACCATTACTGTAATACCTTGGATCTATCGTAGCAGGTAAATATTTTGAGTATTTACCTAACTTTCTTCAACTACATCAGACTACTTTTTATTAAAATTACCTAAAAACTTACGTAACTCACACCTTGAAGATAAGCCCAGAAAAATATTTTAAGTTTCTTAAAAATACAAAAAAAAAAAACAATAAGCAAATTAATTCTAATAACATATAAATATAAATAACACAATTTAAAAACGCATTACTTATTTAATAATTATCATTAATTTTAATTAATTAATCACTTGTATCACTCAAAGTTTGAAATCAAATAAAAATATTTCACTCATATATTCTTCATTCAGGGGCACAAAATTTAAAATTGCACCATAATAACTCGCATAACATAAAAAAATCTCTCGGCACAAGATATTTTGCTCTCCTTTCGTTCATTTACCTCTTCTACGAAACTTGGAACAAAATTTAAAAGTGCTCCAACAGCGCCTTGCAGTTTATATCAATCACAGTAAACAACAATACGCAACACAGAGGCATCGGAACAATTTTTTTCTTTGTGTGAGTTGGCATGGTGCATTTTACAAAATTTTCAAAAAGTGCTCCAGCGTCGTGAAAATGAAATTATTTTGTGTTTCGTCTCGCTCATTCTACTTCTCAATTCTGTATTTACTTCTCATGTTAAAATTTGAGAGCCACAGTTGAATGAGAGATTTTCTCTCACTTGGTGGATTTTTCTTCTGAAATTTTTACTTTTGCCTCTCTTGATTCACTTTTTGAGCAGAAATTATATGAAAATCTCGAAGCAAAAATCTCGTGTAACTTCCTGAACGAGGGGAGTAAATTTTCGCCGCTTTTTATCGCGTGAAATAGTACTGAGACAGAATTTGTGTATCTTCTTGAAAATTTGTGTAAGTTCATGTAATTTCATTTTTTCCAAATATTTTTTTTTTTTTTAAATCTTCTGAACTAGCGCCCTCGTTCAATGGCGCCCGGTGCGAGTGCTCCATTCGCACCTATGAAAGCGCCGCCCCTGAGTAAGCTTATCCCGAGGATAGGAAAAGGGTATATTAGGTTAAGGGTTGTCTGGAGAATACATGAGGAGCAGACAGGCTGTTGTTGACTGACTTTCGGTTAGTAGTTTTTTATCGTCATCTATTAGGCTTAAGCTTGCTAAATCCCCAATTCTGCTACAGTTTCTCTATGATTCTCTTGTACCGTTAGCCTCTCAAAGAGGCATTTAAATCATATCTTGTGTCGAGTGTGCACAATTTCTTACTTACGTTTTATTAATGTCATACCGAATCGGGATCAAGTCTATATCTTAAGTCCTCCATTCACCCATGGCCTGTCAGGCTAAATCGGCAGGTGCGACCTGATGAAAGCCACAAGCTACTCAGTTTGGCCGAGGATGAGGACTCGAGTCAATTGGCTGACAGGCCGTGGACTGCAGGTCACCTCATGATTCCCAACAGGCAAACGAAATAAATTCCGGCTGAATACACTTTTTTCACTGATGGCCTCAAAGAAAACTTCAGATTGAGTAGAAGTCCAGATCTTGTGGCACGGACTGCCGACAAATGCTCACACAGATTTTGGTCAGTTTTCCTGGATTGCATCCAGCTGGCGGTCGGTGAGTGTTTGATGATACTTGCCCTCAAGGCGAGAAACCTTAAGGCCACGACCTCTCGACGTCAGTCAACTTTCAACTTTTACTTCATTGCCACATTTGCCAAGGCACAGACAAGCATACACAACAAACACAAAAAAACAAAATTTTGATTCTGACGACTCATAACTCTGGACGTTGGTGGGTTGAAACCTTGACTTTTACAGTTTGGAATAGGTGGGAATATTCTGCGTAAATTGATGCCTTATTCATGAAAACATCTAATAGGGTTACAAAAATACTGCGTAACACCTGTACCAAAAAAAAATTTCAAAACGCCCTAGTGTCTAAACCGTTACGGTTCCCCCCCACCCAACGATTTTTGTTCGTCTATCCAAGACCTATCCACAGCCAAGCGTTTCGACACTGATACACCCTGAATATATAGATACAATAGAGCTCAAAAATAAGATCTTTTGGGTTGTCGACTATCTTTCTAAACTGCAGTGTCGAACAGAAAGCGCTAGTCGGAAAGTAGCAGGTAGCAGAAAATTAAGGAAAATATAAATGAAGTGCCGGAAGGATGTGAAAAGATCAAACTTCCCAATTCTCGATTATTTATGTATTTGAATTTAACTCTGGACTTCCAAATTTTCAAATTGAGTCGTGTTCCGTGATGTGGTTTATTGGTTCACGTGTGCAACGATCATGGAAGGTCTCAATACGGTCTTGGAACATTGAGTCAATGCGTCAATAGATCCTGAGATAGTCTTATTTGTTTTTCTTGTTGATATTTTTATATTTAACTAGTAATCCATTTGAAACGCGGGGTATGACTCTGGCAGTATTAGAGATATTTGTTTTGATGGATTAAAAGCTGGAAAAAGAGACGTCAGGGAAGATCGAACTGGAAAAGAACCATGAATAAAATTAATTTAAGTTCCTCCTTCAACTATAGCAATGCGCCCTCATAACTTCAAACTCTAAACCCAAAACTGGGCCAAGCCAAGTGACACATATAAGATCCATCAAATTTCTACCGGCAACAGAAATGTTAACTAAAATATACTTTTCAAAAGTAAAAAAAAAAAGAAAGAAATTAAAAAATTCCTATTCATTTTACGACTTAAGCTATGAAACTTAAGATTTTAAATGCCATCTCTCTCCCAACCAAAGGAGTTGAACAATAAAAATTTCTGATGCACCACCGCCACCCATTCAATCTGTCTAGACGAAATATTTCAATTAATCTCAGCCCGACGAAAATGAATAATTGTGAGATTTTCACAAAAACAATAAAAATTTCCTTAAGGAATTTCAGTTAGTCACCACCACTGAATAATAATAATAGAAAATGTTGTTCCCTCACTATGTTTTTGTTCTTTTTTTTGTGTGTTACTATAGAATTTTACTATGCAATAATAAATCAGGGCAACGCGCTTTTCGTGACTATAAAATGTTAAGTATTTTTTCATATTCCGATGGGGATTTGAAAATTTTCCCTCTTGTCAACGATTTATTTTGGGGAAATTTTCAAAATAGCAAAATTATGACATTTTTATTTCGATTAAGAAAATTTCGATATTTTTTTTTGAATTTTTTAAACTAACCAAAAACAAGATTTCACGGTTTGGGAGTAATTAATCATCATCGGTTGTCAAGGGATGAGTAATATTGACGCAAATATAAAAATTTTGTTGAGAAAAAAAATCTCTTAATTACACATGTTTAAAATTTGTATTTTGGTCTAACATAGAACCTGAGTGTTTATTTTTATCACACATGGAATGAGGATATCATATCGAAGACTCCTCATATTTTTTTATGCGTATGAAACGACTCCGAAAAGTGTCTAAGAATGGAAGTGTCAACCAAAGTGTTTTTCTGCCGAAGAAAAAAAATGTTTTAATTAATTTAAATTATAAAAACATAATTTGTGCAATTTGTCAATGTTTATATTTAAACAGGGTGTCAAAAATGCGTTTCTGTTAAATCTTAAACATAAATTCATCTGAAGGCTTCATTAATAAAAATTTATCGAGCGAAAATCATTTTTCTTTCTGGGCACTTTTCAGTCCGAATCTGCTGCTGTGGTGACAAATTCGAAGAGTGCACATCTTTGCCCGTACAATTGCACCTCGGTGCATCATCATCATTGCATTCGAAACAATCTAAGATATTTTTGCGAAAACCACTCATTCCTGCTCGTACCGCGGCAGTACGGTGGACTACTCCGAAAGATATTCAAGACAATGCCAGAAAGACGTTTGCCTTTTAAACAATTTTTTTTTTCTATTTTATTTATTTATTTTTTTTCTCTTATTTTTTTCTACTTTGTCTTTCTCGAAAATTTTCACTCTTATTTGCTAGTAGTTACCGTAAAGACGATTTTTGAGATTTCTTGAATATCTGCCAAAGTGTAATCGTATCATTTGGATGACAAAAGCCCCCCGAATGCACATAGAGATAGGCGCACCAGCTGCCTTGTGGCTGCAACTGCAACTGTGATGCACTTAGCTATCAACTTTATAGTGGGACTATTAAAACGTACTAATTGACTTTAATTGCTGGGTTTATAATTTGTTGGTGGGGCCCACGAATGGACAATAAGAGGCATTTCGATGCGCACTATTCATTTTCTTATCATAAATTTCTTAGTGTGTGGCTAATTGCTCTTTTTACGGTGTGCAAACAATTTTGAAGAAGTTATGCACCTAAGAAATTTATCTATTGCGATGATAAAATGTTTATGAAAATATTTTAAGTTGGAAGTACAATTTGAGAATAGTATTGTTAAATAAAAAGAAATTATTAAGTGATTATGAGTATGAAGCCAAATAAATCTTTGGCGAGAATCATAATTCTATTGCAGTTTTCATACAGTCTAAAGTCGGGCACTAGTTTTTACACTTTAATTTTACTGGTAATAGACTTTTTATTAATCTTTTAAGTAAGAGTAGAGCAGTCTTGGTAGCTTGGAGGATAATTGAAAAAACATTTAACAATAAAGCACTACAAAAACAACTCAAGTAAGCCAGTCATCAGCAGGGTTGGCCTCGGCAGCCTATGGGTCAAGGCATTCAAACACCGTTCTGGAGGTCCATGATTCCGAGGCATGGTTCCATTTGTCTCGCTTTTAACATATATGAAGTTATTTTCCGATCTGTCCTGTTTACAGCGATTTCCTGCTATCCCTTCTGCCATCGGCCGTAAGCAATGTTACCGTCAGATGAATTTTGAGAGTAGTATGATCTACTACCTTTTAGAAAAAAAGGTAGCAAACTTTTTTGATTTCAAATCAATTTTTCATTTTTTTATCACCTGCGAGAACGAGCAAAGCGGAAGGTTTGCCGACACGTGAACATGCTACGTATAACTTACCGTCAGAGAAACATTCATTTTTTAGATTCAGGCCAAAAACACTCAAGGATTGGTCTTGTGATTTGTTGATCGTCATGATGAAAGCAAGAAATTGAATTGCAAAAATTCGGCGGAAACAAAATCAATCCGTTCGATTCGTCGACAGGAACACGGCCATTACCGACAGTCAGCAATTGCTTAGAGAAATCTTCGTCAGATGGATCGTTTAGCAAGGCAAGTCGCATGTTTGTCATCAGCTGTCGTTTCTTTATAAAGCGTCACTGGTTCGATGCTTTGAGGTAAGCGTTTATTTCATGGGTAGCGGTTGTTCATGGAATGATTGATAGTGTCATCTTGAGTCAATGCGCAGATCTTTCATAGTTCGATTGAGTGCTTCCAATGCGCGTTTGTACGTCATTGTGTATTCATCCCAGACAATGATTTTACTTGCTTCCAAAGCTTTGGCCAGTGCTAAGTGTTTTGCAAAGTTACATGTCGGGTTTTGAATCGTTTGAAGGTTTAACGGCAATTTCAACATCCTTCTGGCAACGTGGCAACTATCCCAGAAGGCAAATTGCCTTCATTAACGTATCGCACACTTCCTTCTGTTGGGTACTCAACAGTGGTACATTCGCTCGAGCCTATTGGTTCAAAGCATTTCGATCATGTTCACGTTCCAATTCTCAATTGAAAGGGTCGTTCATTCGACGATATGGCGTTAGTATTCCAAACTTGACTAACCAACTGCCGCACATGAGGTAACACCATGTCTTCGATCAAAATCAAAGCCTGGTTATGTATCTCGCCATTCACCTTGAGATCGGGATTTACTGAACTGAACCGAATTCGGTGTAAAATTTTTTCGGATATGCCATCCTTGTATTTGTTCCACAATTCACGTGGATTCGATGGGAAGTATGTCAAAATAATGATAGCAAATAATGTACGTATCTGACATGGAGAAACAATCTTCTTTACCGTTTTCAACCCGTTGCAGCACGAATTGTTGGGAACATCTCACTTTTGAGAGTTCGAAGTTATTCAAATGTTATCGGCCCACGAACAATCACCAGCAACAACCGCAAGTAGAAACATTCGTCATTCTTCGTATGAACTCTGCAAATGCGACCAAGAGCATTATTAGAATGCACATCCGGATGATCAGGAACCGTATCGCCTTGCTTCCGGCGTTGAAATTTCTTCGATGGGGAGTTCCAAGTGGAATAAGGTAACAAATCGAAAAAACTGGTCAAAGTTATCGCTGTAGATGTTTCAGCAAGTTGAGCATCATTCGATGCGTTGAAAGAACCCGTTGATCATTCTCAAGATGTACCACCAAATGTACAACAGTAAGATGACGCTTATTAATGGAGAATGATGATATACACAAAATCGCTTCATTAAAACTAACATATCGTGATAATACCATGTTTTAGTAGTTATTCTGTTATTTGGGTGGGTCCCCAGATTTCACCATGCTCACGTTCACGGATTTTATAGGCGAGGACATTTCCTGTAGTACTTTATACCAACGCTGGGATCGATTGAGACATAAATAAAATAAAATTAGAATTATCGAAAAAAGGTAGTAGAATGATAACTTGATGTAGTAGTGTTGTAGATTATCATTTTTTTTTCTAAAAAGGTAGTAAAACTACTACATATGTAGTAGAACGGTAACGCTGGCCGTAAGCATAATAAGATACGAAGCCAACCCTATTCAATTACCGAAGTCAGCGATCTGTTTCAGTAGAGTGTAGGCTTTTTTAGTTCTTGCACTACTCTCTACTATCTTTGAGGTAGATAACACGATCCATGATTTCGTTTATTTCTTACGCAAACCGGTTTTACAGACTAGGACTCACAGAGAAGTGTGTGCTTTTTCTTTACTCAGCCACGGACTCACCCTAATTTCACAATAGCATAAATATAATTTCGTCCTCGGTGGCTATGATAGCTAGGACGAATTTTTTCACCATTGTTTATTGAAATAATTTATATTTCAAAGATGCAAAAAAATGAGTACCTACTTGGTGTCTATATCATCATGGTAAAAACAAACCTATGAGAATGGAGTGATGAAAATCGTAATATACGCCTTTCAGAATAGAGCTTGAAGTCTAAGATTACATTCTATTCTGATCTGTTATTCTTTCCCTCCTCCCTCTGCCTTTCCCTCTTTCTTCGTACCGGGACTTCAATAATATTAATTTTTCTGAAAGAATCGTCTTTACCTTGGGCTGATATCTATAATACAACTTGTGGTGTTAATACTAAGGTTGATCTCTTGAATTCGAATCCTTATTTAATCAATGTGTCCTTTTAGTTACAAGAAGAGCTTGTAAATCTCCAACTTGCCCCTGGTTTTCTCATGAAATCCGCAAATTGATTGTTGAGCATGAGTTCTTGTACAGAGGCTATCGCAGTACAAGGATCCTAAGCTACCTCAATAAGCACAAAAACTTAATCAACAGCAATTTAAAATCGGTCATAGGTGAATTTCCCCCGTAAACTTGATCCTGCTCTGTCAACTAAGCAACTTTGGTCTAACCTTCGTTCTCTAGGCATTCATACCTTTGAGCTTAATTTATTTGATGTTGATGTAAACTCACTCAACTTTCATTCAATCTCCTCTAATTTTCCCACTGTCTTCCCTTTTCAATTCCTCTTCGTCCAACTCTCTATGGTCTGATGGTTTTATTTTCGTTGTGTTCAAGCTCTTGGAATATTGCTTTCCACTTCGTCCAATAGCTTTGGCTATGATATTTGACACAACATTCAGAAGACATGCACCTATTTTTATATTTTCTTCTTCTTCTTCGTCTCACTAGCTCTTTCTATTAGAGTTGAGCTGGACTTACACGAGGCAGTACAATTGTCTCTTACACGATGGTAAATTGTACTGACGTCTCAATTTTTTTAAATGTCCCGGTTCAAAAATAATGATCTACTGGTATATGAGCTTCCTTTACCGATGATAACCCTGCCAGCCAAAGCACCTAAGAAAACCACTATGGCGAGTTGAACCAAAGGTGCTATAGACCCAAATGATTCAATTCAAGCACAAGTAAATTTTTCAAATGTCACCGAAGCGACCACCAGTAACTGTTAAAACATTACCTCTAGCATCATCGAACAAAGACCCTTTGATGCCCCCAGCTGAAGTTTCGCACCATACAGTCACACTAGGAGGGTGGTCATTGATATATCTTCTTCTTTTATTGAGGAATTAAGTCAAAACTACCATGGTCACACACTAGTCAAATGTATTACTTAACTTACTTTAGCCAGACCGCTTGAACAGGCTAACTAGTCTGTCCAGTAGCTTGTCGCTTGGACTTGACTCTTTGAGCAGATGACTCAGATGATATGGGAGCTCGTGTTGCGAATTTTCTGGCAAGTGTAGAAACCTTGTGCACCTGAACCATGCCTTGGCGGTTAAGAAAAGCACAGAAAGGGACCGTCCAAGAAGTTCGCCAGTCCAAAAGCGAATCTGCAACAAACCCAATTGGCTAGGGCTGTAGACATTTTGACATTGTACCTTCTCATAAACCTCCACCCCAGTCAGGACATCCTTTTGCTATCGTGCAATCTCAAGATCACAGTCCATTAGTTTTAGAGTTCTCAACATAGAGCCGATCCAGTCACAGAAATTGCTATTTAGACTTCGTCTACTTAGAGCTCTAGCTATAATGGCACAAGATGTATGTCGAAGGCATCAATGAAGGAGTCTAGCGCAACTCCTTTGGTTAGTGTTGAGCAACAGTTTGTGGAGTGCTGTCTCAGTGGATTTGCCTGCCTGGTGCGGATGTTGGTAGGATCTTAGCGGTTGACGCGGAATATAACTTTCACTTATCACCCAATTCCTAATTCAGTTTATTTCCTCTTTTGTCATTATTCTGGTCCAATGATGTCCCACAAGTATAGGAAAGGTCCAGCTTAACAGAGCTCCATATGAGCATTTATACAGCTAGGAATTTGGTATGCTGCAGCGCTCAACTGACCAGTTGTTTGCCGCCTCGACATGTCATAAGTTTGGAATCTTCCTATATTTCACCTACTACATTCGTTCTTGTCCTCTTTTCTGAGATTGACTACCATTTTGAAGATTTTTTTAGGTGAAAGTCCAAGCTCAAGGGTACTACCAGTACTACCAGTCCGTTTGGTCGCACTTCTGTTATCTCTAGTAGAAAGTTTGGTTGGAGCGATAGATGACAGATTAGATTAATATGAGATTCAAGGAGGAGACGATGGACCTTGTTCTGGATGTTATAAGGGTTTGTCAAAAAAAAAAACTTTTTAACAAAAGCGGATTTAACAAAAATGTAAACAAAAAATTTTGTAACGGGGATTCTATTTCGAAAGTTGCCCACAGCATCACTACTCTATTTTTAATCCAAACAAGCACAAATATTTTTAGCTATCATAAAATTTATATATTTAATTCGTTATTGGCCCAAACACTTATGATTAATTCATAAAACACATTGAATATTAATTTATGGCTGTTAAACCTGTAAAAGGCGCCAACACATAAAAAATAAAATTCATCATTCCCAAAAAGGATTAACAAAACAAGAGGACGCTGATCTGTGCTAATGAAAGATGAACAACCGCCAAAAAGCTACTTTCATATGCAAATAAAGTCCACCACTAATTAATTTCCCACTACAATTGGACATAAAAAATGTGTCGTCTTTTTTCTGGCTCCCTATAATTAAAGATTCTTCATTATCTTCTAATTCAATATTAACTTCCGAGAAAAGTAATAAACTTTTGATATTAATAACACAAAAAAGAGGAAAATAAGGAAACAAAACCGAAATCCATCATTCATACACAAATTTGGGTAAAAAGTAAACAGAAAGTAATAAAAATAATTTTACTGCCAGAATTCTACTGTTCGGAATTATACAGGGGATTTCGGATTTTCAGTTTGGTCATCCACTCACAAATTAGGAATATTTAGAACTGATCGTAAAAGCCGCCATAAAGCCGCGACCATCTTTTGTCAGGCAGCGAAATGATCGTAGACGATCGTGGACACGGGCACCGGCCCGACATGGAACAGATGGAAGCCACAGCGACGACGACACGGCCTTTCATATATGATTTTAAATAATGTTTATATTCTCTAATGAGGTATCGACTATGCTTTCTGGGATCAGTTTTATGATCACTAAATTCGTTCTTTGTTGGCTTAAGTTTCCTTTAATATGCGGCGAGGCTTTAATCCATTTTAAATACCAGAAGGTCTTTACGAGTGTGTTGTGCAGCTTGTTCGGATAGACCCGGCAACAACAACACCAACAACAACCAAACGTATTGAACAACTGTAGAAGCTACAAAATATCGTTTGATTGATGATTTCTTGTTTCTTTATTGTTGAGATTTTTATTAATCCGGGCTTAGTGAAAATATGTTGACATTTTGTGTAAAAGTAGAGAAGCATAATGATTAGGTGGAATGCCGTCCAATATTCTGTTTTGATATGGCCTCAGTCTGAGCTAAGATGGGTGAGGATTAAAATTTGTATGTTTATTTGCTAAATTTTTGTGTTGAATGTGGGTTATAAGAATGTGATCGCTACCATATTTTAAAAGAACTATCACATTTTCAGATCATTTTTTCTGTCTATGTAAAAGAAAACAAATGATTGGCTTAATAGCATTCCAGAAGCAGTACACTTGGAAGTGTTTAAAAGAATGTTGGCTAGAATGGCTCCTCCGTAGGAAAGTGAACTTGCTCTAAGACTATTAGAATAACTACTTTCTCAGGAGGGAGTGATAATTCTCGGTCGGAATTATACAAAACAACCCATTACTTTGTACAGCGTTGATCTGCGGTGGAGTCAATTGCACCCTGCATTACTTCGAAATACTTCGAGAACTAATCCATTTTGAACTATCTGGAGAACTAATTCTTTTTGAACTAACTGGAGAACTTATTCATTTTGAACTAACTGGAGAACAATTTCTTTTTGAACAGGGGAACTAACTCATTTTGTACTAACTCGAGAACTAATTCATTTTGAACTAACTGGAGAACTAAACTATCTTATTTTGAACTAACTGGAGAACTAATTCTTTTGGAACTAACTGGAGAACTAGCTCATTTTGAACTAACTGGAGAACTAATTCAATTTGAACTAATTCGAGAACTAATTCATTTTTAAGTTCTTGGAGCACTAATTCTTTTTGAACTTACTGGAGAACTAATTCATTTTGAACTAACTAATTGAAGAGCGATATTCCAAAACGTGCTAAGTTCTTATGATGTAATTAGTGGGAAATAAAAAAAAACTGAATATCACTTTCACTCTCGCCTAAAGGGCTGTAATATTATTTCCTTTCTCAAAAAACCGATAAAAGAAACTAACTATTATAAAAATATAAATAAATTTGCTACATTTTATATGAAAAAAATGGTTTTATTTATGGTGGTACATTTTCATAATGTACTAAGTCAATTACTTACATTTTCATAATGTACTAAGTCAATTACTTAGTACATTTTGAAATAAAATTTCATAGTAAAATTATGATACTATGGTAAGTGTTTTCAGTCCTCAGAAAGTTCAGCCCAGCAAAAGAAAGAATAGTATTTTTCAAATCTTTATTTTTAATATAAAAAAACATTAAAAAATTCAATATGAATACTAGCTATTGAAATTGATGGAAAATTCATTTGTATGACCCATTATACATCGGAATGAGTATGATTTGTGATAAATGTTTATGTGAATGCATAACTACTACGTCATAGATTGGAAAGCAATACAATATTAAAATTAAACAAAAATTGACTTAGTACGTTTTGGAATATCGCTCTTCAATTCATTTTGGCTTATTGAAGTTCTTGGAGAACTAATTCCTTTTGAAATAACTGGAGAACTATGAGTGTCAATGGCAATATTCACAGCAACCGTGCGCCAGCTCTGTTTGTGCATATGGATTTCAGCATGTTGTTGCGAATTTTTATAGCTCTGGTTGTTGCTTTTATTTGTGCCTCCATATTAGGTTTTTGTCATATGTTAGCCTCAGAATTAGTATTTGGTTTTTGAGTTGTAGCGACAGATGTGAAGCGCCGTGGTTTTATTGGGGCAAAATTGAGCATCTCCCTTTTGAAAGCAATGGAATGCTCTTTATTTAATGTCGCCTGGACACTGTTATGTTCTCTTGTCGTCAGGAGGATTAGGTTGTCCACGTACACTAAACCTTCTAAATGTTTGCAAGAGAAGCTGAAAGTGTGTGTAATTGTTAAAGAGATGCACTAAGAGCGTAGATCCTTGTGGTAGGCCGTTTTTCAGTGGGTGGGGTTTACTATAAAACCCACGTATTCTCGCGAGTATTTGACTAGTTGCGAAGAAATTTGTTATATTACATTTATGATCTGCAGAGGGAAATGCCATTCGTGCAGCTTTTTGGAGATCCAGCAGACCCGTACTCTGTCGATAGTTTTTGTTAGGTCCATTGAAAGAATAACTGCATGTTTTCTTTGCCGAAAAGCTTCGCGTAAGTTGGCTTCCAGCTCGAGGTGAAGGGTTTGCACACTTGTGTCCAGTCTGTAGGCGATCAGTGAAGGAAGTAGGAGCTGTTCCTAAGATATTCTTGAGTTTAAGACCTTTTCAAAAGTTTTAGAACTTGTTTTAAGAAAATGTATTGGCCTCATGTTGGTAAATGTGAGCGCACCAGCGTGAGGTTTGGGGATGGCTGCCTTCTAATCCTGTGGGAAGCATGCGGTAGCCACGATCCTATTTAGCATGTTCGTGAATCTACTATGTTAACAAGGTGGTGAGTCAACATTGTTCCTTCTTGGCCTACATTATGACTCTCTTCATTGAGGCGTTTTGTTGCCAGTAATATCTTTAACAGTGTTACCCTGTTCTTTGCTATCGCGGCACAGTTGCAGATAACTTACACGGGAAGATTCATTCGATTCGAAGAAAATTCTGCAGATATAGACCACTGCCTCAAAAACTCTCTGGATTAGGGATATTATGAGCAGAAACCGCTTGGAATGTGACAAAGCATTTGCGGACGTGAGTTATTTAGTATGTTTGTTTAGAGTCCAAACGTCAAGGATCTTCTTTAGCAAGCTGTTTGGTGGCACAAACATAGCGTTAGTGTCCTGTCTGGTTTTCATCATCTTCGATCCTGATCCTGATCTGTGAAGTATTCTTCTCTACATTAATAAAAGTGAATTGGTTGATGTTGGAGTTGATGGCTACTGCTGCTGCTGATGTTTTTCGAATATCCCAAAATTGGTCATTGGTTACAGCGTTTTGCGTTTTTGATTGCCGGTTACCTGTTAGTGAAAAAATCATTTTTGTAGCCTAGGCCCTTCTTAAGTCTTCCTATGCAAGTCTATGCCAATAGTGGTGTGCACTTCTGCTTGAAAAACACCAGCATCCAAGCATGTCACCCGTAGCTCGTTCCTGTAACTTTAGTGGAGAAAACTCTCAAATCTATGTCATGCCCACAGTGCTGGTAAGAATGGTGCGGTGAAATGTGCGCACAGTGGTATAGAATGACGTCAAAATGGCATAAAATAGAGGATTGTTGTTAGAGAACTTCGTGAGTTAAAGAAACGCGCATGTCACGCTACTAGACTTGGGTCTTTTGGCCAAAATCCCAGAACCCCATCTACTTCCATTTTGAGTCTACGGCATTGTTTCTGAACCTGGGGGTCGCCATTCGATATAAGGGGGTTCGCAATCCGTCCAAAAAATATTTTATTAAACTAAATTTTTAAAAAATGTGTAAGCATGAAATAACAACCATATAAAATGCAAGATGATCTGTGACATGGCGACGAGTTCAGTGAAGTACAGGGGCGTTAGTGAAAAAAAACAGCACAATGTAATTCCATGGAAACAAATTGGGAAAGGCGCAGCATTCTCCACACATCCGACGCAGTAGTGGATGTTGTCTGTGCCCTTCAGGCGTCCGTAAAAACCGCAATAAATACGTTGCGACCGACATTTTTTAATTTATCCGGACAAATGTTTTTTAAATGAATACATAGACATAAACTCGTGTGGATCAACTTCTCGACTTTATTTAGCAACCCACTGAGTGCGTTTTGGCTAGTTTCGCTTCACGAACAGTCCACATGACATGAACCCACTCTTTTTTATTCTTTTCCTCCTCGTCTAAGTGCAACCCTATTGCAGTAAGACATTCCACGCTAAATTCCGTGATACATTTGAGATCACTGTCCAAATTTCAAAGCTACAAAATAATTGCAGATACCATTGAACATTGACCTCTGATACGGAAAAGGTAGTGCCACTGGAAGCCACTGACACGGAAAGCATCGGTGCGGCGCCGTCACGGATATGTGTGGATTGACCTAAATAACTCATTTTAACGACCGATTTAACGCAAGAAGATGGAACCCGATCAAACATGTTTGTTTTTCCAGATATAATTTTTGGTTTCCTACCGAGAAAATCGCTCCAAAATTTCTTTCAACCAATAATCATATAGTGAGGCTGTCGCATGCTTTTTTACTCTCTTTTTGGCTTCTCAGGGTGTCGCAACACTGAAAAGGTTGAGAAACAATGTTCTACAGATCACCTTGCGGTATTTTAATGAAAACCCAGGATTTCCACGTAAGTTGAGTTAATGTATGTTCCCAGAAGAGGCTTTAGATCTTCTCGAGTACGAAATCCTTTAGCATTTCCGCTTCCGCCATCCACTCAATAACACCAATATTTCTGATATGTTCACTGTTTTGTAATTAAAAGTTTTATTTTTCACAAGAAAATTTTCAGTATTATTAAAATTTTATTATTATTTTTTTACACGAAAACAAATCTCCTCTCATATCCACCTTCAATAAAAATGCAAATAACAACGAAAACCGATTTTGTTTATTGCAAACAAGAAATTAAGTAATAAATTTAATAACTGAAAATCCTTCATATAAAAGCCCCTTTTATTCCCGCCTGATTAATTCCCATCTCGATGGAATTAAAAACGAAAACTTTATTGCAGGATGTGCGTGTAAATTTTATATTATATTCTATAAACATTTGCCATTAAAAAAGACCTCCGCCCTGGTCTCCTCCTCTCCTTGCACCTGATTTAATAATATATACGGAAAAAAATCCCTTGCTTCAGCTTCACCCTTCCGCCAGCACCACTTTGCTGCGCTTTTTTCGTTAATTATTGCAGACATAAAATTATTTTTATAGCAGCGGGGAATATAATCTTTACTATAAACAAGGAAAATAAAATTATTTTTATATGACGGAAATTAAAAACTCCGCCATAATCCGCCAAAAATCGCGGAATGGATTCCCATCGTTTGTGATGAGTTTAGTGTGTATAGATAGTTGGACATCGTCAGGTGAGTTGTTCTTTTTTTCATCCATCGAGGCTCGCAGGTAATAAAATAATTATATGAGTCCATAATTTTTGGTTTCCATAAGCAGTTTCTTGCTGTGTGAATAATTACATCGTAAATGTTTGTGATTTTTTTGCTGGAGATATTAAGTAATGCGTTTGATGGATTTTATTAAAATGTTGGCCATTAAGTAATCTCGGAAAACAATTTAGAGTTCGTAAGTTTGTGGATTTATGGGTGAAGACTTGCTAGAGAGACAGTTCAATGTTTTTTGAACAAACGTGTCATGAAAACAACAATTTCATTATATTCATGTTGATAGGAAATATGCAACATGGTTGGGTATCTATGTGGTACTTTTTGACATTGCGAGAGGCATTTAGGAGGGGAGTCTCGACAAATATCATGTATTTTTTTTTGCAACAAACATAGTAAAATTGCGAAGATGACGTGGCAGTCACCAGACGGAGTAACATATATTCAAATTGACCACGTCCTAATTGAGAGAAGAGGGCCAATAGTTTACTGGACATAAGAACGAGTAAAGGTGAAATTGAGAGCTCGGATAACAACTAAAACGCATTTGCCCTCTATGCAACCAAAATAGGATATAGGTAAGCTAAAACTGGAAGAAATAAGAGGTGCCTACCAACATATTGCCGTACAAAACTTCATAGAGTCAGAAGAACAGCCCAACATCTACAAAAAATAGGAGCAAATTAAAAGCAGCATAAAGGGGGCAGCATAAGAAACTTCAGGCTCGGCCCCAGACAGACTAAGATTTGACTGGTTTAATCAGGACTGCAGAGCCACAATTGAAGAAAGAAACCAGAGCCACCGGAAGTACCTTATGTACCTACATCGCAAGGCCAACAAGAGCAACAATGGAAGTCTTCAAGCAAATTGAAGAATAGACAAGCTTTGCAGAAAGCAGGAAAGATATTCAGGAAGACTTCAATGTAGGGATTATTAACCAAGCGAACAAAGGAACTCGCCAGATCAGCAATAAGTCTCATCCAAGAACGGATATGTGCAAAGGCATATCGACTCATGCAACGAAGACTCAAGTAACTCATTTTTGGGGATTTTTGAGTTACCATTGTGCATGGCATATATTTGGTGAAGTATAGTATCTCGAGATAATATAGTATTCGTTGTATTTTATGCCCCAAAATGACTTACTATATTTTATGCTAGTATTTTTGGTTGCCTAACCCTTTCGTTTCGACATACCAAAACCAGGTCAGGTTAAAAAAAACCCAAAAATGAGTTACTATAGTCTTCGTTGCATGAGTCGATATGTAGATGTCAACCATTAGCATACCCTGATAGGGTAAAAGAAATGTGGAGAGAATATTTTTAAAACTTATTGAATCCTACTGCCATACTAAACGAGGATCAACAGACAAAGGCATTTGTAATTCATCAATTCCTTAATTTATATTTCAATAGAACCACTAACACTGACTGAGGTACAGAAAGCTGTAAAAAAGCAAAACAGTATAAAATCGTAAGAAATAACGACCGCAACTCTTAGGTACCTTCATTTAACTCATATGCAGCACCTGGGAGGAAGAAGTTAAACCAGATGATTGGAAGAAAGCGATAAAGTAACCTGTAAGAACTACAGAGGCATCCCATTCCTCAGCACCAACTACAAAACGATCACAATCCTTGTGAAACAAAAACTAGAATATAAAGCAGATGGCCTTATAGTAGAATATCAAGCTGGTTCTAGGATAAACAAGTCAATATCAATCAGACCAGCTGCTGACCTTAAAGCAAATCCTAGAGAAAACCTCGGAATGAAGATATATACCAGATATTTGTCGACTTCCAACATGACTCTATAAACAATGGAAGGCTGTATGAGATCTGATCGGAATTAGAATCTGATACAACTGATCAAATGCGCAACAAATAGTTCACTGGCGAAGGTAAGGATCCCAGAATAGTTCAAAGTACGACAAGGACTTCGACAAGGTGACGGGCTGGGCCCAAAGCACTTCAAACCCGCTCTAGAATGGGTATTAAGGAAAATGTCAGTTCAGAGAGGTGCATCAATAGCAACCCAGTCTGTATCGTTATGCGGATGACGTGAATATCGTTGAAAGGTCTCTTTTGGCAGCAAAAGAAGCTTACATATGTCGAATTGAAAGAGGCGGCAAAAAGCATAGGCCTGAAGATAAACGAAGAAAAATGAAGCTGATGCAACCATCCAGAACTTGAAGATTCAGAATGGGAAGAAACATCACTATCGACGAACACAACCGAGAAGTAGCCGATAAAACAGATTACCTTGGTTTACAGTTAAAAAATGAATGAAGAAAAGGAAGAGATAATCGAGTCTTTTATGTTTGAAACCAAATACTGCACCAAGAACGAAACTTTCACAGAAAAACGAAACTTTCACTCTATAATACGGTAATACGACCAATACTGTGCGGTGGTAGTGAGACTTGGACCCCTGTGCTGAAAGTTAAGTCGTGTGTCGTGACAAGTCGTTTGAGCTGAAGAAAGCGACTCTTCAACGAATTACTACTTTCAACACAGAGTTCTTCAACTCAAACGACTTGTTAGTTGATACAACTCAACACTTTCAGCACAGGGGCCTTGGAGTATGACCCAACATATAGAGAAAAGTTCTCGGGTGCATACCAGGCTCTAAGAGAGAGGGTGGAATATGGCGACGGAGATTCAACAGCGAGTTGTGTGTTATTTTTGACTATCCAGAACTCTCATCTTTAATAAAAATTAACAGACTAAGACTTTAACGGCAGGCTATCCCCATCACGAAAGAAACCCTCATAGCAACTGTCATATCACTATAATGTCTAAAGCTGAAAATAGGAGTAGGCGGGAGCAACCAGGAAAATCACTTAGGCTGAATTCACACTGAATAAAGCAAAACGTGATTTTTCGCTTTAGCATAACATCATGTCAAAGATCAATTAAAAATGAGTACTGTTATTCAGACTGAATAACACAAAACCAAAATCAATGAGCAAAACATTTTTGAACATAAAATTACATGACATATAATTATCGTTATTCATATTATACGAACAAAAACAAAACAAAAGCAAGGAAGCAAACCAAAAACAAAGCAAATGCGTCCAATATGCACAATGCCCAAGAATTGCGTTCTATGTGATACAAGCTATTCACACCTGCACAATCAAAACAAAAAAGCAACAAAATAAGAAAATGAATCGAAAAAGCATGCTTTGTGTCGATACAAATTCCTATGTTTTATCAGTCAATTTTGGAATTTAATAAATTAAATACATATATCAAAGATGGAAATCGAAGCGGAAAAATTAATTTTGATGACTCCCGAATAGATGATGATCCCGATTTTTCTTCATCTTCGTCTTCTTTCTCGCACAATTCTCCAATTTCCTTTCTAGCCCAATTGTCAAAGACTTTGACCCGGCACAAAATGTGATATCGCTGAAAATTGGATTATAGGTACTTTTTTGGGTGTAGAACACGATAAACAAAACTTTGCTGCCCCAAAATGTATGCTAACTTCACAATTTCGAAAACAATTTCGAAAATTTGGCTTTTGCGTTATATCTCAAAAAATAAAAAAAAAATTCAAATAAACTAATTACACCACGTGAAAGAGCGGAAAATTTCACTAAAAGTTATGTAATAACATATTTAACAAAATGTCTTTTTATTATAAAAAATTAATAAAAATATGAAAGCGAATTCGAACACTCTACGCGCGCCAAACCTCAGAATTCAAATATATTCAAGCGAGGCGGTCGTGGGAAAACTAAAGTATCGTTGCCTAAAATGTACGCCTGAAGAAAAACAAAAAAGGATTTTAAAGAGGAGACTCTAAGCTTTCTAAGAAAGCCATCAGTTTTTAATTTTTCTTTTTTTCTGATAGAAAACTTAACAGGAAGTTAGAATTTCTACAATTTTCGCTGATGTTTATAAAATTGAAGATATATATTAATCGAGACCTCCAACAAAAAATCCTTATACATTTATTATCATTATACTTTTATTTTTGATGTAAAAATAATAAAAATAATATGCATTGTCTCTGTTTCATAAAAGTCACCTTTTAAAATAATCATTTTCTCTTACATCATTCATTCGAGCATTCATTTTTATTTCCAAAAACAGCCGGGACACAGTCGAGAGAAATAAACGGCTCTAAATCGGCTGTTTTTGGAAATAAAAATGGTGGTAAAGGAACCAAGAGGAAAGTATGCTACTTGCAAAAGGCAATGCCATTTTTCAAAGATTTTATACATCTGTACAGAAATTCGCAAAGTAATTTCATCGTAGAAGAAAGTGATTCAACAAATCCCGAAACTTCTGAAAATTCTGGTTTTCGTCCATCCACCTCAACGGATGAACTATACACCCCTTTCGCAGTGCCTTTCAAAAAACCAAAACCAGTGACTTTTACAGAAAAAATAGCTGAACCAATGGTCGAATTTCTGCGTGCACGAACCAAAACTTTAAACGAGCCAGAAAATGCTAACTTGTTGTTTTTGAAAAGCTTGTTACCAGATTTGACCAAATTAAATGAAAAAAAGCAGTTTGTGTCAATCCTTGAAATTCTATTTCCGATCAACTGCAACAATTTATCGAAAGTTTTTAGAGCCATTTTGACATAGTTCTTAAATTTTGCTTCATCATTTCTCAACTCGTCCAGAAAACTTAAAATAATATTATCTTCTGTTCGACGTTGATTAAGTGCGTGCACCCAACATTTACGCGACTTTCACTCATTTTCACTTTCTGCTGCAATTATTAAAAATGAATGCTAATGAAATAACCACAATTTCCTCATCAACACCGTGCAACATGATTGATATCACAATTGTTACTGAAATGTTTTGTACCTTATTCACATTTAATAAAGCATACTTTCGAAGCAAATCTGTTTTTGTTTTTTTGCTTTATTTGGTGAGAATACAGCCTAGTCACAATGCTTGAATGTTTTTTCGTTTTGTTCTTATAAAACGTTTTGCTTTATTTAGTGTGAAGGCAGCCTTAGTTTGTGAAAAAGTGAATTTTTTTTTAGAAGATTCCGAAAAAAGCTTGGGACCCAGAGATTAGAGAGTTTTTCCCGGGGAGACGTTGTATGAGTGCCAAGTGACCGTCAAAATGCTCCAACCCCTTAAGAAGTGCCCCTGATAGCTGTGCCACGCTTGTACGGCCAACCTCTTAGAAAATGTAATTTTAGGAATCAAATACTAATTAAAGAACGAAAATATACTATTGCTATCTACAAATCACTCACCCCAATAGCCTAGAATCCCGATCAATTTAATTTATATTGAATTTACCAGAAAACATGTTCTTTCATTCCAATATATATTTGTTCTTGTGCCTAAAAGGGTTAATTTAAACACATACGCACACATCATCCCCTCTAAAACAAGGAAGGACCTAGCATAAATGTAAAATTTCCATGAATTTCATTCGACGTAGTCCTGATGTTAATTACAAGCATTTTCACGGTATTTGCAAGAAGTTCAAACAGCAATGGAAACGCTTTGTTCAGAAAGTTTTGCGTGCAATTCTCAAATGGATAACTGCAGGACGTGATGTGTCCGTTTTAGAACATTTATTGTTTGCTATTTACTAACCTATATAACATTGCCTTGTCTATACAGAATTTGAAATCCTCGCAAAATTTGCTGATGTGGATAGGAGCGCGCTGATTTAACCTCATACTTTTCGGGTGGGTGGTGGCAGGCCCAAGCATATACACAGTCTTGCATCGGAGCAATTTGGCCTCTCCTCCATCCATCAGTAAATATACCCTAGCAGCATTCACAGTGCTGGAGTATAGGAAATAGGACCATGATAGGACTAGGATGGCAATCCAGAGTGTTCTAAACTGCTGTGTACATATTCGAACTTGCGGGGGTGGGGGTGAGTGGATAGAACTTGATTTCTGCCCCATGCACCTTAGTTATGCCTTTTGTATTTAGGATGCACACACTAAATCCGGACAAATTTTAGATTTGATTGCACCTAGAAGCTGGATGTTACTATGGCCCTCTGCTGGTGCAACTGCTGCCTGGAATTCAATGGAATAACGTTTTCGGAATATTCACGGCATTTAACAGGGCGGCCGGTCCGGTTGCGTTGTTGTTTCGAGAATGAAATTGAGGATTTCAGCTCTGGAGTGATCCGGTAGATATATAGCACCAACATGGGCCAAAACATGAGTAGATAAAGGGGGATGGGTGGGTGCAAATAGCCATAGATATGTGTAAACATACATTCAGATGAGTTTAATTTAGTTAGACTTAATTCCTATCGCCCATCATACCGCATCGCCATGATGATTCCAGGCTGATAGATTGAAATGTAGGCGGGTCCTTTTGCTCATTATTAATCCCATCCATGTTGACACATTGAATTACCAACAATTATCCGGGAGATTAACCCCTTCCCGTCCTTCCATAGCTGTGTTGTGATTTTCTGTCCCGCTTTTTTGATAGATGCTCCCAGATCTAGATAACGTCAGCCGTAAAAGTTATTAACGAGCTGAACATTGGTCTATCACTTGCCTATTGTGTTCCTGTGTCCTTGAAGGATGAAAGAGAATATCCTGCCGAGGAAAACTTTTCCATCACAATCCTTGTGAAACAAAAACTAGAATATAAAGCAGATGGCCTTATAGTAGAATATCAAGCTGGTTCTAGGATAAACAAGTCAATATCAATCAGACCAGCTGCTGACCTTAAAGCAAATCCTAGAGAAAACCTCGGAATGAAGATATATACCAGATATTTGTCGACTTCCAACATGACTCTATAAACAATGGAAGGCTGTATGAGATCTGATCGGAATTAGAATCTGATACAACTGATCAAATGCGCAACAAATAGTTCACTGGCGAAGGTAAGGATCCCAGAATAGTTCAAAGTACGACAAGGACTTCGACAAGGTGACGGGCTGGGCCCAAAGCACTTCAAACCCGCTCTAGAATGGGTATTAAGGAAAATGTCAGTTCAGAGAGGTGCATCAATAGCAACCCAGTCTGTATCGTTATGCGGATGACGTGAATATCGTTGAAAGGTCTCTTTTGGCAGCAAAAGAAGCTTACATATGTCGAATTGAAAGAGGCGGCAAAAAGCATAGGCCTGAAGATAAACGAAGAAAAATGAAGCTGATGCAACCATCCAGAACTTGAAGATTCAGAATGGGAAGAAACATCACTATCGACGAACACAACCGAGAAGTAGCCGATAAAACAGATTACCTTGGTTTACAGTTAAAAAATGAATGAAGAAAAGGAAGAGATAATCGAGTCTTTTATGTTTGAAACCAAATACTGCACCAAGAACGAAACTTTCACAGAAAAACGAAACTTTCACTCTATAATACGGTAATACGACCAATACTGTGCGGTGGTAGTGAGACTTGGACCCCTGTGCTGAAAGTTAAGTCGTGTGTCGTGACAAGTCGTTTGAGCTGAAGAAAGCGACTCTTCAACGAATTACTACTTTCAACACAGAGTTCTTCAACTCAAACGACTTGTTAGTTGATACAACTCAACACTTTCAGCACAGGGGCCTTGGAGTATGACCCAACATATAGAGAAAAGTTCTCGGGTGCATACCAGGCTCTAAGAGAGAGGGTGGAATATGGCGACGGAGATTCAACAGCGAGTTGTGTGTTATTTTTGACTATCCAGAACTCTCATCTTTAATAAAAATTAACAGACTAAGACTTTAACGGCAGGCTATCCCCATCACGAAAGAAACCCTCATAGCAACTGTCATATCACTATAATGTCTAAAGCTGAAAATAGGAGTAGGCGGGAGCAACCAGGAAAATCACTTAGGCTGAATTCACACTGAATAAAGCAAAACGTGATTTTTCGCTTTAGCATAACATCATGTCAAAGATCAATTAAAAATGAGTACTGTTATTCAGACTGAATAACACAAAACCAAAATCAATGAGCAAAACATTTTTGAACATAAAATTACATGACATATAATTATCGTTATTCATATTATACGAACAAAAACAAAACAAAAGCAAGGAAGCAAACCAAAAACAAAGCAAATGCGTCCAATATGCACAATGCCCAAGAATTGCGTTCTATGTGATACAAGCTATTCACACCTGCACAATCAAAACAAAAAAGCAACAAAATAAGAAAATGAATCGAAAAAGCATGCTTTGTGTCGATACAAATTCCTATGTTTTATCAGTCAATTTTGGAATTTAATAAATTAAATACATATATCAAAGATGGAAATCGAAGCGGAAAAATTAATTTTGATGACTCCCGAATAGATGATGATCCCGATTTTTCTTCATCTTCGTCTTCTTTCTCGCACAATTCTCCAATTTCCTTTCTAGCCCAATTGTCAAAGACTTTGACCCGGCACAAAATGTGATATCGCTGAAAATTGGATTATAGGTACTTTTTTGGGTGTAGAACCACGATAAACAAAACTTTGCTGCCCCAAAATGTATGCTAACTTCACAATTCGAAAACAATTTCGAAAATTTGGCTTTTGCGTTATATCTCAAAAAATAAAAAAAAAATTCAAATAAACTAATTACACCACGTGAAAGAGCGGAAAATTTCACTAAAAGTTATGTAATAACATATTTAACAAAATGTCTTTTTATTATAAAAATTAATAAAAATATGAAAGCGAATTCGAACACTCTACGCGCGCCAAACCTCAGAATTCAAATATATTCAAGCGAGGCGGTCGTGGAAAACTAAAGTATCGTTGCCTAAAATGTACGCCTGAAGAAAAACAAAAAAGGATTTTAAAGAGGAGACTCTAAGCTTTCTAAGAAAGCCATCAGTTTTAATTTTTCTTTTTTCTGATAGAAAACTTAACAGGAAGTTAGAATTTCTACAATTTTCGCTGATGTTTATAAAATTGAAGATATATATTAATCGAGACCTCCAACAAAAATCCTTATACATTTATTATCATTATACTTTTTATTTTTGATGTAAAAATAATAAAAATAATATGCATTGTCTCTGTTTCATAAAAGTCACCTTTTAAAATAATCATTTTCTCTACATCATTCATTCGAGCATTCATTTTAATTTCCAAAACAGCCGGGACACAGTCGAGAGAAATAAACGGCTCTAAATCGGCTGTTTTTGGAAATAAAAATGGTGGTAAAGGAACCAAGAGGAAAGTATGCTACTTGCAAAAGGCAATGCCATTTTTCAAGATTTTATACATCTGTACAGAAATTCGCAAAGTAATTTCATCGTAGAAGAAAGTGATTCAACAAATCCCGAAACTTCTGAAATTCTGGTTTTCGTCCATCCACCTCAACGGATGAACTATACACCCCTTTCGCAGTGCCTTTCAAAAAACCAAAACCAGTGACTTTTACAGAAAAAATAGCTGAACCAATGGTCGAATTTCTGCGTGCACGAACCAAAACTTTAAACGAGCCAGAAAATGCTAACTTGTTGTTTTTGAAAAGCTTGTTACCAGATTTGACCAAATTAATGAAAAAAAGCAGTTGTGTCAATCCTTGAAATTCTATTTCCGATCAACTGCAACAATTTATCGAAAGTTTTTAGAGCCATTTTGACATAGTTCTTAAATTTGCTTCATCATTTCTCAACTCGCCAGAAACTTAAAATAATATTATCTTCTGTTCGACGTTGATTAAGTGCGTGCACCCAACATTTACGCGACTTTCACTCATTTTCACTTTCTGCTGCAATTATTAAAAATGAATGCTAATGAAATAACCACAATTTCCTCATCAACACCGTGCAACATGATTGATATCACAATTGTTACTGAAATGTTTTGTACCTTATTCACATTTAATAAAGCATACTTTCGAAGCAAATCTGTTTTTGTTTTTTTGCTTTATTTGGTGAGAATGGTGAGAATACAGCCTAGTCACAATGCTTGAATGTTTTTTCGTTTTGTTCTTATAAAACGTTTTGCTTTATTTAGTGTGAAGGCAGCCTTAGTTTGTGAAAAAGTGAATTTTTTTTTAGAAGATTCCGAAAAAAGCTTGGGACCCAGAGATTAGAGAGTTTTTCCCGGGGAGACGTTGTATGAGTGCCAAGTGACCGTCAAAATGCTCCAACCCCTTAAGAAGTGCCCCTGATAGCTGTGCCACGCTTGTACGGCCAACCTCTTAGAAAATGTAATTTTAGGAATCAAATACTAATTAAAGAACGAAAATATACTATTGCTATCTACAAATCACTCACCCCAATAGCCTAGAATCCCGATCAATTTAATTTATATTGAATTTACCAGAAAACATGTTCTTTCATTCCAATATATATTTGTTCTTGTGCCTAAAAGGGTTAATTTAAACACATACGCACACATCATCCCCTCTAAAACAAGGAAGGACCTAGCATAAATGTAAAATTTCCATGAATTTCATTCGACGTAGTCCTGATGTTAATTACAAGCATTTTCACGGTATTTGCAAGAAGTTCAAACAGCAATGGAAACGCTTTGTTCAGAAAGTTTTGCGTGCAATTCTCAAATGGATAACTGCAGGACGTGATGTGTCCGTTTTAGAACATTTATTGTTTGCTATTTACTAACCTATATAACATTGCCTTGTCTATACAGAATTTGAAATCCTCGCAAAATTTGCTGATGTGGATAGGAGCGCGCTGATTTAACCTCATACTTTTCGGGTGGGTGGTGGCAGGCCCAAGCATATACACAGTCTTGCATCGGAGCAATTTGGCCTCTCCTCCATCCATCAGTAAATATACCCTAGCAGCATTCACAGTGCTGGAGTATAGGAAATAGGACCATGATAGGACTAGGATGGCAATCCAGAGTGTTCTAAACTGCTGTGTACATATTCGAACTTGCGGGGGTGGGGGTGAGTGGATAGAACTTGATTTCTGCCCCATGCACCTTAGTTATGCCTTTTGTATTTAGGATGCACACACTAAATCCGGACAAATTTTAGATTTGATTGCACCTAGAAGCTGGATGTTACTATGGCCCTCTGCTGGTGCAACTGCTGCCTGGAATTCAATGGAATAACGTTTTCGGAATATTCACGGCATTTAACAGGGCGGCCGGTCCGGTTGCGTTGTTGTTTCGAGAATGAAATTGAGGATTTCAGCTCTGGAGTGATCCGGTAGATATATAGCACCAACATGGGCCAAAACATGAGTAGATAAAGGGGGATGGGTGGGTGCAAATAGCCATAGATATGTGTAAACATACATTCAGATGAGTTTAATTTAGTTAGACTTAATTCCTATCGCCCATCATACCGCATCGCCATGATGATTCCAGGCTGATAGATTGAAATGTAGGCGGGTCCTTTTGCTCATTATTAATCCCATCCATGTTGACACATTGAATTACCAACAATTATCCGGGAGATTAACCCCTTCCCGTCCTTCCATAGCTGTGTTGTGATTTTCTGTCCCGCTTTTTTGATAGATGCTCCCAGATCTAGATAACGTCAGCCGTAAAAGTTATTAACGAGCTGAACATTGGTCTATCACTTGCCTATTGTGTTCCTGTGTCCTTGAAGGATGAAAGAGAATATCCTGCCGAGGAAAACTTTTCCATCAGAATACAGGCAACCGTACATCCTTATACATCCCCTTAAGGTGATAATCCCTCAATGAAATAATTCAATTACGAAACGAACTCAGCCGTTCATTTCTGCTGGATTGGAAAAGTTTTCCACCCCAAAAATCGTACCGATGGCGGGACAGGTCTTAGCCGGGACGGGCGGGGGAGGAGGAAGGATGCACACCCCCCTCTAATCGGGAAAAGCGGTAAGTCAATTCTACAAAAACATTTTCCAATTATAAATCAATTTTCGATTAAAATTACTTTGCGTTCGGTAAGAATTTGCAGAAAGTTTCTGCTACGACAGCAGCCACCCCCTGAAGGCAATACATCCCCTTTTTGGTAGAAGCAGAACTTGACGGCAATCCAGGATCCTCCAGTGATGCTGTGATGTTGTGATGCTTTCTTAGCTTTTCCTGCGTTCGGTTCAAGTTACCGCCACCACATCCACATTCTCATACTGCTGCTGCTGTTTTTGATGCTGCTGCCGCTTCCACTACACGTTCATCCACACAACTACAGCGACACCCAATGCTGCTACATGGCACGGATGCTGCTTCCACTATGTTTTCTACTATACTTTTCTTGTATTAAGGGCCGCATCAACCGAATCCCTTTTGATGCAGAGCAGTAAACCTCCTCGTTTTTCGGGGAAAAGTTAAATTGTGCGGTGAAGCGTTCTGGTGTCTTAAGAAATTAGTTTTAAAGAAGTTGTTTTCGGGCCTTAGAATCCTTTATGCTATGGCGTTGTTAAAATCGTTTTATTGGTTTTCCATGGGTGCACAAAATTTAATTTTCTAGAAAAGTAGTTTTAACACTTTCTTAATGGTTAAGGGGTGGGAAATGAATCACTTCTGCTTATACAATAATTTTTGTATGCTGCTTAATGGAAAAGGTGCAGTGCGGACAGATATGACGGTTAAATAAATCAAAAGTCTGTTAGGATTTATTCTTTCGCAGGCAGGACTTCTAAACATCAAACCGAACTAACCTATTCTATTCAAACTAAGATTAATACTACATATAGCACCATGCTACGACCAATAGTACTACAACTGATATGACTTTGGATGCCTCTGAATACTTATTTACTTATTCAGATATAGCTACTATAATGTGGTTTGATTGTTTGCCCGAAGAGCACAGCCTCAGATTCCAATCCAAAAACCAAAATTTGGAATATCTCTCGGACGTTTTGCGCCGTTAAAAATCGAGCAGGTAGTACCCCAGGCTCCAAGACTGCGGCTGACTCGCTGGAGTGGTCGTTGGAGTTAAGACTGCGGAAGTACTATCTTAACATCGTGCACCACCACTTACCTGGACATGAGCACTCTTCTTCGGATGCGGAATACTTATGAGAACGAGGAGGGCATCCGTATTAGAAACTCTTTTGCGGAGGCACCTCGTTAACCGCTATGCCATCTTTTAGTACTTCATGCTGAAAATATACCTATTGTTGACCCACCCCGCAATACCCACTATCAATACCAAAACTCAGTTAAGATTTCAACAATTCTATGTAATTCTTTACACCAATGCAAACCTAACATTTACAATTCATAAAAATTAAATCACAGGTGAATAAAATTGAATAGAATTAAATTAATATAACCAATCAATATATGTACCGCAATAAATATAATAACATTCATTATAAGTTCATCAATATTCAAATCAAAATATCCAAATCAATATAATCAATTTAATCCATTGCAATCGAATCAGTGCTAATTCCAACCTATGTTAACTCACTAACAAAAATATGTGATTCCGAAAAACCCGCCCTGGTACCATGACGTGCTTCCCGCAAAAGTTCGACTCACAAATTTACACGAAACCTCCGAAAGTAATGGCCTTACATGAGGGGTCCATCTTGTCACCTTCATACTAAAGGTGGAATGAGCATGTACCCACAGCCACGGGATCCAAAACTTGGTCTATGCTTAATTAGGTTGTTTTATAAAGCGAGTTTAAAAAAAAACTAAACATGCACTACTTTCTTCCTTCATGCGTTTATCCCCAACTTCCAGAAAAAACTACTAACTCGAGTTTTTCTCAAAAAAAAATTGTTTTCTTCCTGCCCACCCTTTTTTCCAAATTTGTTCATGAACATCAATCCCTCTTCAAGGTGTTCGTAAGGTGGATTCGAAAACGGAACTATTGCCGCCGTTACACTACAACCGAGATGTAGTCTTGAACTTTCACAATTGCTGTTTTCACCACTTCCGTTTCGATGTCATCCAATGGCACCCAAAGCTGACGCCATCCTTCCAGCGGAGGTTTGGTCTGTAAAGTTGTCACATCCCATAAGCCCACTCTTTCCGAGCAAGTCCTTGTTCAATCACATAAGCTAGATGTCCTAACAAAGCTAACCTAGCCAAATTTATACTCTTCATGGTAAAAGAACTATACAGTTCATTAAAAAAACACGGCTATAGTAGTTTTTGACGTTGTAGTCTTCAGGATAGTTCTCTCTCACATAAGACAAAGGAAGACAAAATTGACATTTTACACAACACTAATAAGGTCTGTCCTACTATATGGTTCGGATGTGTGGACATTGAAAAACGCAGACGAAGCATTGGTAGGAAGATTTGAAAGGAAAATCCTTCGTTCGATCTACAAAGGAATACAGGTTCATGGCATTTGGAGAAGAAGATACAATTCAGAGTTATATAAAATCAGTAAGATTCCAATCATCGTCAAAGTGATGAAAATAAACAGACTGCGATGGATCATGTCCAACGAGGTGCAGATCGGAACCCGACAAAGATAGTGCTGGAGAAAGTACCGCCAGGAAAACGGAAACCAGTTCGGCCTAAGAAAAGATTTATAGATGACGTCGTGGATGCCTTGAAACAGTTGGGAATAAGAAACTGGAAAAATCGGTCCAGAGATCGAGGATCATGGAGGTGAACGCTGGAGGAAGCCGAGACCAACCAGCCTGTGGAGCTTCTGATGATGGTTTAGTGTTTTCGCTAGGATCAATGGTTAATGACTTATTTGCAACTAGCAAAAACCCGCGTGCGTCGCAACGCCTTTTAATAAAACAAAATTATGTGTGCATAGTCCGGAATAAGAAAAGGGTTATAATGAAACAAAGAACAAATCTGCAAGACATGATTTTGGATATATAAAAATTTTTAGAGTTAACTATAAAAATATGTTACCTACAACTTTTTTTAAAATTCGAGGTTTATTCGAGGTTTTTTTAAAATTCGTAGGTTTTTTAAAATTCGGACAACTTTTATACTACGTGCACAACAGATTCCTAGCCAATTTTATTCAGAATATGTCTTGTGCGCGTAGATTTTGACGTTCTCAGATAATTGGCACCATGGCGAACATGGCTTGAGACGAAGATTGCCAACATTTTAAGACGATACTGCTGATTTGATCCTAAAAAGGACAGTTGCTGCTTCCCGTTTTCGTGTTTCGTCGTTTCCGGTCATACCGCCCGCACCGCACTGGTTAAAAATCCACTGTAACGTTTGTTTATAAACGATGTTAGATATTTCACTTGTAAGTATTACAATCTTTGTGGCATTACTGAGTTGAGTCGATTTAGTTGAGTTGATATTTTTGAAATCGTCATAAATGTCGCTCATCACAATTTCCTCGTCTATTACGAACTTTCAAACAACATCCAGCAGCTCACTGTCATCATTCTCATTAATCTCAGAACATTTTCTATTGTATATCCTTTGTTGAGGAGAATAGTACTGAATTCTGAGTTTTCCGATTGCGCCCTCATCTTTTGCTTTAAATGACGTTTTCCAATATGTCCCTAAATGAGTGATCATTTCAGACATGCATCAATATCATCGGCCCACATATTTGTCCGGACAGCCGGCAACATTTGCCCGGAATCTATGCCAATAAAACAGTTACTCCCCAAAATAATTGGTTTTTACATGAAAGATGTATCGCGGTGTTCTGTTAATAGATACTTTATTTGCCATAGTACATTCATCGCATTCCCAGACAACCATCATGCCGTCTTGTAAAACTTTAGATTTTTTCCACGCAGGTTTTTAGATTTGTTCTACGCAGGATTTTCCATATGATCTTCTTCGATCGGTATCTTAAGCATAGAATGAGCTGTTCTTCCTGATGTGAGTAAAGTTGCCAAAATCTCTGTTACTGTCCTGATCTCATATTGGCCAAATAGCCTACCTTTCGAAATGTTAAAAAGCGTGGGACTTTACCTATATTCTTATTTTATTATTACTGCAACTTTTCACTAGCGCCCCATTGGCTTGAGCAAAGAAGGTTTCATTCAACATAATTTTTTACTTTTTAGTTCATTTTTAAACAAAAGCATATTTTTAAGGTTTTTAAACTATATTTTTAGTTTTCTACCTTTTAGTTTATTATATGTCTTCGGTTATTTTGTGGTGACCGATATTTAAAATGAGGTCACCCAGCTTACTGAACTCTGCTCACCCGATTAAAAATGAAATTCGCCCGCAGCTAGCACGCAGCTGGCATGCACTAGCCCGCACGGCGCCCGCAGCTAGCATGCACGCCTGAAGAGTAGCCCGCAGCTAGCATGCAGCTGGTACGCACGAATATTATAAATCACGAGTAAAAATGAAATTCGCCCGCAGCTAGCACGCAGCTGGCATGCACTAGCCCGCACGGCGCCCGCAGCTAGCATGCACGCCTGAGTGAAAATAACACTAGCCCGCAGCTAGCATGCAGCTGGTACGCACGAAACTCAAATTTAAAATGAAAGAAAAAAAATTTTTTTCCTAGAATAAAAATTCTACGCCTCTTAAAAAAGATGGAGAAGAGTATTATATATGTATGTAAAGTCGTCATCAGGCACATTTTGAGATTTTCGTGCGTGTGGCGGGAGAGTGGATACCTGTGGCGGGAGAGTGCATCCCTCTAGCGAACAAATTTTTAGATTTTCGGGCCAGTGGCGGGAGCGTGTATCCCTGTGGCGGGAGCGTGCGTGCCTGTGGCGGGAGAGTACGTACTTTTGTGGCGTGCCTGTTTGTTCGCTATGCGTGCTAGCTGCGGGCGCGTGCGTGCTAGTAAGGAAATTAACCATGAAATTATTTTTAATCGGGCATCATACACTTTTATTTGGTATCCATACCGAGAGCGTTGTAAAAAATGTAGTCCGCCATTTTGTGTTGGCTGCAATTTTGAATTTGGAATTACGCCACCCAGCTAATAGTATTCTACTTGTCATATCCTTTAATTTGGTACCCATGCCGATCGTGACGTAAATAAAAAAGTAATCCGCCATCTGTATTTGGCCGCCATTTTGTTCCGGCCGCCATTTTGAATTTGGAATGACACCAAATAGGTAATTATATTATACTTATCATTCCCTTTCATTTGATACCCATGTCGGCGGTCAGCGAGCACAATTGCGAAATTCGGCCGCCATCTTGAAACGGCCATCTTGATTTTTTTCTAAAATGGTCAGATTGCATTGTCACTTGAACTGTGCATGTGTGCAAAATTTGAAGCTGATCGGTTATATGGAATGAAAATAATTTTCAAGATTTGTCTACATACATACATCCATACATACATACAGGTAGAGCTAATGGTATAGAGCATATAAATAGCCTAAAACATGCCCGCCAAAATACTGAATCTTCCAGTGAAAGTCCCATCCCAATCGGATTAGCCGTTTCCGAGATTAGCCCGAACAAACAGACATACAGACACACAGACATACAGACAGACAAAAATTTTAAAAATGCGTGATTTCATTTTAAAATCATGTAAATAACCATATAAAATTAAAAAAACTCAATTATTTTGAAATCACAGACAGACACTCCAATTATATTTACATAGATTAACGCCATCTTCCGAGAAAATGTCACGAACTGTTTCCTGTTTTCGTCAATTAATTATAATGCTTCTAGGCCGCAGGGGACAGAGTCGCAAAAAGTCAACTAAGCGTGTAACTGGCCAGTAAAGTGTTAATATAACAGCTTTGTCTGGTCTAGCATTAAATTCCTGAAGAATTGGCACGAATCAACAGTTACGCTCTAACATTTTTTTAATATTCATAGAGTCCTTGCATCTAATGGTATTGTTGGTATTCTGCTGCCATTTGAAATTAAACATCCCCCCCGCTTCCAAATTGATAATAATCAAACTATATTTTCCAGCAATTACAAAATCCAATTACTAAATGAAGATGCTCCACAACAAAACAGAAAAAAAATGTGTATTTTTCTTGATTACATATTAAATTGTTTCAATGACTCAGAACCGTTTTAATATCAACATTTCCGATGAATTGAATTTTCCAATTAACTACGTGCAATTGATCAATTCAAGGGAGTGTACATTTTATGGCTACCGCGATTCATGCTATCCGTCTCCATACAGTGGCCCCAGCACACGATTATACTTGTTGAACTGCATTCAGTACAACCATAAGCATACACGGCAGATATCGCCACAACAAGATCGGATCAATTCAATGGACTGCTATCATATGTAACAATTATTCACCATAAACACTTTGCGATCATAGATAAACTTGTACAGGAGAGCTCCATAAGTCCGGCTAGCAATTCTAGGCCTTTTAGGTAGCAGCAATGTGCATGGCTAGAATTATTGCTAACTTTGTACACAAGAAAGAAGATCTCGTTTTTGTTTTTTGTAAATATAAATTTTTCTTATTAATTTAATTAAGTAAAAACATTGGTTGTTTCCTTTTTCTGTATTTTAAAATTAATAATCCCCAAAGGAGTTAAGTCCGAGTCAGTGAGTGCAGGTACACGATCACCTTGATCACACCAATCAAACAAAAGCTTCAATCAAAATGTCTGAAGGTTTGATGACTTTGTGATGTTGATTGAAGTAAAAAAAACACAATTCCCAACTAAAAGTAAAAACATTGCACAAACGTAAATATTGAACAATTTCCATAAATTCTTCTCAAGTCGATGTAAATCAGTCAAGCACTTGCCCAAAATGGCTATGAAAAGCGGTCGTCCTCTGAATGGTGACATAAATTCTTCAATGACAGGTAAAGGTAGATTCGAGTAATATATCCGATCCGTAGCGATCATTTAGCTCATGTTATATTAACCATATTTGCCTTAATAAATATTTGAATTATGACTGTGATTACAGAGTTTTATTAGCGTGTATGAAAGTGGATATTGCTGGGGCAAGATTTATCGTTTTGTTGATTAGAATGCGAGAAATCATTTATGATGTGCAGGAAAAGCCGTGAGAAAATTGTGGATTGTATTGATTTTATTAGGTGTAAAATTTCATTGCAATTTGTCATTTTTGGTCTTTTTTAATAAAGAAGGACATCAAAACACAATCGATGAAATCGATATTTATAACCAAGAGTAGTCAACCTTTGGAAAGCAAGATAGATGCTTATCCGGAATCTTTGGAGTACAGGCGGTTGTACTTTCGCATTTAGGTACACCATATCTTAAAGCAGAGGTCTCTAAAGTGGAATACGCGTACCCCAAAGAGCATGCAGAAAACTCTAGGGGGTACGCCAAATTTCTCTAAAAGTACTTCATGTCCTCTCCTTTTCTGAGATAAAATCAATACTGTTGAAAATACTGATACTGTTGCGAGTTATATTTTCTAAAATAAAAAACCTCAGAAAGATAAACTGGGCCTACTATGCTAGACTAATCGCTAAGAAAATTGCCCCTAAGCCTCCCTGTATTCCCAAAAACCAGGCATAACTCGATAGCATTGGGGTCGTCTATAAAATACATAAGGCGGTTTTTCGACAAAAAAGTGAAAGATGTCGCCTTGAAGCAAAGTATCACCACACAGTTCTCCGGCCGCAAACTGGATGGGGCCTGCAGTCCAAGAAAACTGACAAAAATCTTTACGTATCTGGGCATTTCTCGTCAGTTTGTGCCTGAAGATCTGGGGAGGTAGCACGTAAGTTGTTTCAATTGACCTCTTTATACAAAAATTTTTGTAATACTTGAATTTTTTTATGAAGAGGTCGACTGAAACACCTTACCTGCTACCACCTCAGAACTTCTATTCAGTCTCAAGCCGTGAATTTACGGCACGAATTCAAACCATATTCACTCGAAACTGAAAGCAAAGCGCGAAAACCATCCACACTCGCGTTCACGCTTGGTCGCGGGTGCTTATGGCGTGAGTCTGGAGCGGCATTAAGGCACAATCAGATTGGTGCGGAGGCGGTGATGGCAGCCGCCTGCGATAGAATTTCCCATACATTTAATTTCTCTGCGCATTGTGTCAGCAATTATGGTGGTCCATGTATTTTAAAGGTTTTTCCAGTCACCAATATGTTTGTGCCTTTAAAGTGTTCGTTGAGGCCATGAACATGTTTGCACTTGAATTAACAACATGCTATACTAAACAGTCGTCTCCGCCTGTGTGTCTGTGTGTCACCTGCATGCCACGGCCTGTCAGGCGGATACCTGAACTCCTCATCCCTCAGTCGGACTGAGTATTGTGAGGCTTTCATCGGACCATGCCTGCCGACCTGGCCTACCTGCGGACAGTAAGTGAATAGGGGTCTTTAGTGGAGAAACTTAATTTAACCCAGTTTTCTAGCATTGTTGCACTGTTTCTTCAGAAAAAATTACGTGATATTTTTCGGGACCCCCTCTCTCCCCTCGTAAGATTGGGTGAGATTCGGCTCTACCCCGTCCCCCCAATAAATGCCTCCCGTAATTAATGGACGACCCATTATGTACACTTTCGCAGAACAATGCACTCACTCCTTTAATAAAGCTAATCCGAAGAGACCGCATAAAGAGGCTTGCAAACCCCCTTGGTCTCAGGAAGCGCTCCGTAAGGTCAATAGATACTAAATGACAATAAGGAAGACCAAACTCACCTTCTGGGCTACCTTTTGCAGCAACATAGAGTCCACATCGCAAGCCTCGAGGCTGCGTAAAATATTAACTAAAGCGCCAACAATACTTAGCTATTTATGCCAAGAAAACGGCGACTGAGCTGGATCTAGCAGGGAATCCCTGACACTACTTATGGACACCCATTTGTCGAGTAGTACTACGCGTGGGACAGATATTACGATAAACTCTTCAGCACCACCACAGCTGGTCTACTCTCTTGCGCACAACGCGCCTATACCAAGGGGAAATCTAATGATACTACTCTCCACTCATTGGTTTCGACCATTGAAAAATCCCTTGTGGTTAAGAAGTATAGAGTAGTGGCATTCCTTGACCTTGGCCTTGACAGAACAGAACGTGTCTCTCATCACGAAATGCTTACTGGCAGGATGAAGAGTTCGGACCTAGGCGACAGCTCGGTCTGAAGAGCCATAAATAGAGGCACTCCGAAAGGAGGAGTACTTTCCCCGCTCGTGTGGGACGTTACTATGAACCAGTTGTTGCGACGCATGGAGGCAGAGGGGCAACACGTCCTGGCATACGCGGATGACGCTTCTATCATCACAAAAGGCAAATTCCCTCAATAGTACGGGAGGTAGCGTCACAAAACGTGTTTCATTGGATCGTGGCTGAAAATTTGAGGGATTGTAGTACCTAAGGCATCCAAAGCGAAAGGCAAAAGTCCGCCATGCGAATCTGTACAGTTCGTCCTTGAGATGCCGGTAAACAGGGCAAATATAGAAGGGGACATGTTTCATGGGGTCGCGACTGAAATGTTGTCAGAACTATTGTTTATGTTCCTATAAACATGAAAAAGTATGTCCGCCACTTACCTTCCTTACTTAACCCACGTCCGCCAATTTTTAAATGTTGCTAAAAAAAGTAGGGGGTTGATCGTTTGGATCGTCGACGGACTTTGTGAATTTGGAATGTTTATGTTTCAAATAAAATTGTAAACCACGTCCGCCAAATGAAATATGTACTAAACCCCCTTAAAATAGATTTTTAAAATTTTTTTATTCCCATTCATTTGAAAAATTTGTTATTCGATTTTTTTTTTATGAAAATTGGTTTCTTAGGGTTTTTTGGGGTGCTGAATCCAAATTTGAGTTTAGAATTTCAAAATTATCAATAACACCCAATATGGCAGTCCAGCCAGCCGCATTGGCTACAATATACAAATCCTACATTCGGCCGCGCCTCGAATACAACTCGCATATCTGGGCAGGCGCCCCAAAAACCACCTTGGCTTGCCTCGACAAGGTGCAAAATCGTGCCCTCAAACTCATTGGTGATGGCCCCTTTCGCGCCTCCATAGACACCTTGAGCCACCGTAGGAATGTAGCAGCCTCTCCATACTTTATCGCTATTACCATGGCGACTGTTCCACCGAAATTCAGGACCTCCTGCCTGCCTTGGTTTGAGCCTATATTTTTTTGAACGGAGTCACTCAGGTTGCTGTGATTTATACCAAATAAAAGAATACACATTTACCTAAAAGATGAGCCTAATTAGGCTACTTTATGATAATTACTTTAGGAGTTATTCAAATTTCAGTAAATTTAAAAAAAAAACAAAATTTTTCCCTAATCACCCTGTATCTTAGTGGATAGTGGAGATAGCCGCCCTCTGTAGAACAATTTTTTTCTCCAAAGACATCCAGGAATCACCCCTGAAAATATTAGCCGCGTACTCCAACAAAGGATTTATTAAATTTCTGATGACCTTTACAAGTCGGGAAAGATAGAATATGAGTATTTTAACTTATTAAAACAACAATATCTCAGAAATGGCAATTCCTACGAGAAAATGTATAATATATTTTTTTGTAGATAATCGCCTAATCTACAAACGTTGTAAACACAATTTTCTGATAAGACGTACGGTTTAGCATATATTTGCAAAAAACTGATATTTTGACCCTTTGACCTTGAATAAAAAAGTTTGCAGTCGCCCAATCGCGTGGCAGTCTCTACAGCTTATGTATAATAATGTTTCTAAGGGCTGTTCCAATTTTCAGCAACTTCCGAATTATCTTCCAATTATGGCGTTTTTTCGTCTATTTTGACTGGACTATTTGTACGGTTGCGAAACATGGAAAGTCACCCAATTCATCACAGGGCGCCTACAAGTCTTCATCAACAGATGCCTTCGTCGTATCCTAAAAATCCGCTGGCAAGATAGAATTTCAAACGAAGAACTATGACGTATCATCTTATATAAAGACATATGCGGATCGCAGTAAGTATGGTACAAAAACATCGCTTTATTCTGCAAATTGCAATTCTGAATTCGTTTCTATACTTTTAGTTCAAAATGAATCGCATAAAAGGCAACTTTGTATATTTTATTGCACAAATAAATTTTTTCAGATTAAGTCTAGCGATATAATTTTTTATTCCATTTATGCTCATACCTTATTTATTACAATCATCCACTTTTCTTTCTTATAACCGTATAATACATTATGGTCCTTTTGATAATATATAGCCGCAACTTTTGTGGAATTTTCCACTTAGTTTGCCAGCATTAGCCACAACAAAAACTCCAATCCATACACTACGGAGCAATCATCCTTTCGCCAGAGTTTAGTCTACTCATGTTTTTTTTGTTGTTGTTATTTTTGCTGGTAACAGCAAAATAGAATATCATCATCCACAGAAGTTCATTGACTTAAGCAAAATTTATAAAAGAATTTTATTATATGTATGTATATCTCCATTCATCACACACCCGTATCCCGTCGGGGGCTTACGTCGCTCTGTCTCCCTCTCCCATCGCATATAATTTGAATAACTTAAGATTATTAGATTCAAGGATTTTATGTTCGTCTCCTTAATCTAAGAGCAGAATTCCGACTGTGTATGTCGGTAGCTTACGCCATTTCATCCAGTGATCCAATAACTCTCGAAGATATATATCTTAAAGAAGCTGGAGAGATATGCCCTGCTGCCGCCTTCGTGTGTTACATATCTATCCGCAATAATCACAATGTGCTCTTGTATGTAACGGACGTCAAATAAAATGAATAAAACTACCATTCGTAGCTGGGATATAAGATAACAACATATCCCATATAATAACGCTATCATTTGAATAGGGTACATCACAATTACCAGCGTTAATCCTCGGATCTTGCTCCATATCCATATAGTGTTGTTGCTGGCTCCCCCGTACGGGGCGGCCCCACCCGGCTTTCTCCCTCCGATTGTTGTTTTTCGTATATATCGATGCCGCAGTGTAGTCGATGCTGTGCTGTATGCGGTGAAATGGGTGTGTAATGTTTAGTATATTGCTGCTGCTATGGTTGATCCCACTTGGAGTGGTTACGACCGTACCGCTACCTAAAAACCAAACATCACAAATATAAGATGATGGTTAAGATGGCAGCCCCCCGAACGAAGAGCTGTTTGTTGGAAAGGCATCACCACACTCTGAACGGTCCTGGTAGTCCTCACAGCCATGTCCTGGGCATAAAGAAGAGGAATCGCTCCTCCAAAGATGGAGCTGCCTCCACTGCCTTTTATATGCTACAATTGCTAGTAATGCTGGAGAGATGCTATGAATACTGGTGGCAGAGCTGTGGATGATTCTTTCGAGGATGATGATGATGATGAGGACAACGACAACGCCGACGGTAATGCTTTCGTTTACAATTTTGTATTTGCTTTGACTTTTTCTGGTGCTGTTTCGGGGCTGTGCTCCATGGTGCTGCTGCTGCTGGTGGCTGGTCTAGAGATCGGGGTATCTAATATCTTTATTGTTGCAATTGTATGAGATGTAGTTAAGGCGTGTATATCCCAAATGGAGAATCCCCATGGCCTTGTATCCGAGAAGTGCTTTAGTTTTTGCCTCTCAGGTTAGACGAATACTACGACATCAGCGACGAGGCTTAATCCTCTGGCTCCCATAAAGTTGTACTGGGGTTTATCTCGTTCCAATGTTCAATTGCTTGTAAGATGGGAGCGAAATTGCAATCTGCAGCATGGCCCTGGCTTAGTAGAGCTTGTAAACACTAATTGCTTATCCCTTGACTTCTGTTAAATTTTTATCTGTAATGGAGCTCCCTCCTTCAATTAATATGCAAGCCCTGTGCAGGGAATTACAGCAGAGATAGCTCTAGATCCATGCGGCAGGGGAGGACCAGCTACAAAACGCGACTGAATCCTCCTTATCAAGCGCCGGTAATGACTTTCGCTGTATCTTAATGCATCCATCTCGGGCTGAGTTATTATCATAAAATTTGACAAATAAACATGACGCCTTCCGGCACGTGCCCAATATGCTCCTGTTTTGAATCCAAACAATCTCAGCCCTTCACAACACCCATGTTCAACACACATACACCAACCAGTCGCCGGGGCGTATGTTCCTCATCATTTTCGGCGTGTCAGCTTCCAACCCCCCGAATTATGAAATTATTTTCCATAAATTTCCTCTAATCTGGGCCGACATGTTAGCGGAGGCCTATTGTTGCCGGGAGCACGTGTCGTCATTTAGGGCCCATTAGACCGAAGGGAACGAGGACGCATCCTTCGCATCGGGATGATGATGAACTGTTTATGCTGCAAGTTTGTTCTTCCTCGTCCCTTTCGGTGGACCCTTCCTTCCCCTCAACTCGGGGTGCACCGATCGAAAATTGATGTTTCCTGGCTGCTGTGTCATAATTTCGCCCCCTGTCAGTTTTGTATGCTTTATGTATGTTATGTTGCATTCTGTTAGATGAGGTCATGTGCATGATATGTTAGATTCGGAACATGGAAACAGGATGTTATGTTTTTCATGCTAGTTTCTGGCTTTTTTTCATGTCAATAATAAACAGTCACTTTTTTGGTAAATGGTGATAGTAGGCATTCATATTCATGAGCTATGTATTGGGGGAATTTTTATGTTATGTTTATTTTGGAAAAATATTTGCATTTTTTCATGTTGAATGGGGTAAAGTTAAATTTATTGCTGCTGTTTGTTATGGAATTTATTATCAAACAATTTTAATTTTTATGATCTTCCTTCAGCAAGAAGACTCTTATCTGAAATAATCTTAATTTTCACAAATTTGAACAATCAATCAGCTATAACTTCCCAGTGGGAAATGGAGTGCTCTGAAGACAATGAAGGAACACTCCCATGGAAGCATGGAGTGCTCCCTTTCCGCTCCCTCTCCATATATTTTTTAAAATTAGACGTCCGCCTAGGCTAGCACTCCCTATGAGCTCCCATAGGAGCATTCCTGCAAGCTGCAACGATGTAGTTGGAGACAAAAAGGAGCATAGAGCTTTTTTAATTATCTACAGTAGAGGTCAACATTAAAGTACCATAAGAAAAATTTAATATTTAAATCTAAGGAGCTTGTCGGCTTATTCAATCTACGACTATTTATAAATATTGAGCGAAAGGTTCTTACGTTTGCTTTTAAAAACGATTCACAAATTAGTTTTTATTTTGTTAATTTTTACAATTTTCAATCTCTAATCAAAATTTGTGTATTTCAGTCAAACGCAGTTTATGATCTGATGAAATTTTCCGTAATTTTACGTTTTCAGTATAATGGTGAGTCATCGCATCAATACAATTTTAAGTTTTGAGCTTGGCCTATTCAATTTCTTAAATATCTCCAATAATGCTCCCTTGGGAGTATGTTGAGAGCCCTCCAACTTCCCTCCCTTTGGGAGTGCTCACAATTTTTCCCGCTGGGTTATTATACTTTTATACTTATAAAAAAAAAATACATATATAAGAATATCTAAATATTTCCAAAGTTTTCAATACATTATAATGTAAAATGTAACATTATAATGTAAAATGTAATTACATACTACTTTAAAAAACAGTCTTTAGTACATGCAAGTTAATTCAACTTCTGGCAAACTCTATCAAAATTGACATTCATGGGTAAGAAGTGAAAGTTTTTACACATAATTTGATCAATTACTCGATTTTATTTTTATAAGTATCAAAACTTCTGGAATTCCACTTGCGTTTAGTATTTTTTTTTTACCGGTGCAAACTTGCGCAAGTTACTTGTGGAAGTTACACGGAATACAGTAAATTTGGTAGTCCATAATAAATAATGCGGTTTTTTCAAATGCATAAACTGAAAGCCAGCTAGGGAGGAATTAACCTACTTGGGGCAACTTATGATAAAAACAGGGAGTAATTGTAGGTACTTTTTGAACCGAGTTGTGACTGTCGAAGAAAAGTGGATCCTGTAAGATCGTAACGCTGTACCTAATTAACACCAGGATTTGAGTACCATCTGTCACTCAGAGGGCTCTTAACATTTGCTTATGTTTGTTATACGTATTATTGTATTAAGTAAAATTTTATTATTCCTTCTCCAGTCTGTATTTTAGGATGCGGTATATATATTTTTCATTAGGCTCGTCCTTAATTCGAGACATAGTAAGAATAGTAAGTATAGGTGGCAGCTGTGGCCAAGGACCGTGTACGAGGGGACACAACTGGAGGTTATAGGGTTACATTCAGTAAACGGATCATATCTCCCAAACTCTCCCAAGCCTTGTTAAAGCATTTCGAAAACAACATTTCGTGTACTGTGATAATTTAGATGATTCTGGCGTCGCCCATCGGAGGAATGATTGGGTTATGCAACTTCAGCTTGTTGTAGGCAGGCCAAGTATTTCTAGTCTTGGCGCGTGATGTAAGGCAGCTCAAATGAAGCTAGCAGTTGATATTGAGATCAGAGCAAATGTTGTGCATTTGAGTCTGTCTACAAAATTTATTCCTTCTCTGGCGAATTAATTGATTTCTATGTTGCTGTCACTAGGTGAATTTAGAGAATATTGTGCAATTGCTGGTTTCCAGGGAGTGGATAGATGTTTTCCTGTTGAATTTAATAGTTAGTTCCAAACTTGAACTCTGGACGTTATGCGTCCTCTGGACAGTATTGCTTCTATAGTATCCTTTCCTGTTAACTAATACGGAAAGAAACTGTTCATTGCCCAATGCAACTCACCATTAATATATTTGTCAAACATCCTGTCAGTTATATTTTAAAACGCAAGTATCGTTTTACCAATGCGGTCCCCCAACTCAGTACTAATCACGTCCAATGCTGCTTGACCTCTGCAATCGAAACAGAACCGGTCTATTAGGATGCTAAATGAGGGTTACCATCATAATTGCCTGAAATATAAAGAAATGAAACAATAAAACTGTACTCGTACTCATGAGTAAGGTGATCGATGTTCTTCGCTACTTCCATGATAGAAGATCCGGCGGCCATCTAGGGATCTACAAAACCCTGGGGAAAGTAAGAGAACAATTTTACTAGTTCCATATGAAGGAGAACATCGAATGTTGAAACCCAGAGCGAAAATGCAGCAGTAGGTACAATGTTGGCGCGCCATTCTAAAGAATTGCAATTGACGTGTTGGGAGCATTCCCAGTAGCAAATAGGGGCATCCGTTATATTTTGGTCATCATAGACTACTTTAGCAAGTCGCCATATGCTATCCCGAATCAGGAAGCTGAGACGGTTGCGGATGAATTAGTAAACAACTGAATCAGTAGATACCACGAGAATTGCATTCCCATCACGGAAAGAAATGAGAGTTTCATTTTTTCCAAGAGTTCGGTTAGGGATACGGAAAACGAGGAGGTGGCCGCTTCACACATAATCTGATGGAATGGTGGAACGCTTCAACCGGACCATTGGTGAACATGGGTAATGACCATTTGCGTGATTGAGACAGCTACTGCTACATACGGCTTTTCTTTCTGCTGATCAAACGACTGCAAGAATAATCTTCGGGACTCAGATGCCAGATGATTTAAAGTTTGGAATCGCGACAGAAACAAGCCAACCACTTAGGGAATACTCCTCTGCACTAAGAGCGAAATTAATGGAAATATCGAAATGGTCCGGGATAATCTGCAATCTGCCAGCGAGAAGATGAAGACCCGCTACGAGTTAAGGCCGAACGAAGTTGGATTTAGGAAGACGCTGCAGGGTGATTATATAGTCCTCGACGAATAAAAGAGAAATCACCAAATCTACCAAGTGGATGGAAGGGCCTTTACACTGTCATCAAGAGGATAAACGATGTTATCGCATCCGCATCCGGGTTCGATCGGTAAGAAAAAGGCATTTGGACCGGATATGTCGCTATGAAGAATGGAGGACGTTATGTTCGGGAAGAGTTCCAGTTAAAGAGGGGCAGTGTAACGGCTAACTGAAAAGAGGATGTTAAAATTTCAATTTTTTATATTCCAATTTATTTAAAGGTGTTTCAAGGCACGCAGGTTTTTTGCAAGTGTTTTATATTATTTGAATGAGGAAACAAAAAATTTGTTCGATGACCGAGCTCAACCTGAAGCACACGGGTGATGATATACAGCTCAGTGCATTGATTCAATTCCTACGTTAACTTAACCCAAGGGAGGAATCATAGTGCAGTTTGTGGCCTCCGAACAGACCTAAGATCTTTTTCTTTTGACTGATCATTTTGAACTGATATTTTTCCAAACATCGTTCTCAACATAAAAGTGTGGGCGTCAAACTAAAACTGCTACAAAATATTTTTATTATAGGAACAAGCATATCTTTGAATAACTCCGCTCATAAAAGCGGCCTCAACGGGATAATAATCCAAATTATGTGTAAATGCTCATAACATTAATCATAAGCGATTAAAAACTCGGTGAAAGGCTTAGAGCCCCATTAAAACCCCACTTGGGGCCCCCGCGTGCATCAAATTAAAACAATAACTCTCTGGCAACATCGCAGGAACCACCTCGGCGTTGCCAGCCGCCCCGAAGGAGACAATTTTAAATTTTTTATGATGACAATAAAAACGACGAAAACCCCGTCCCTGCGCCGCGGCGGCGGAATATTAAATTTCAATTCTGGCCGCTGATGTTTATTCCGATGAATCCATTAAAAATTGATATTCGTGCTTGTTGTGGGACCTCCATTTTTATTTGGTTCAATATTTTCCACGCGATCCACACAGCCGCGTCATTTCCACGGCCGCGATCCGATCGCCGGAGACTTTCCCAGATCTTTCGCCACTACCACGTCTTGTCTTCTGGAGCGATCTGCCACAGGAATTAGACAGTTCATCATCTCGGAAATAATTTTCTTAATTTTATTCGAGATTTTTATGACCAATGTTATTTTCTCGTTTTTTTTCTTGCTCCTGAGGTCCAAACACGGGATCAGAGATAAGACTCATTTTTCAAGTAGACCGCGATTTCTTGTTGGATTAGGTTAGTACAGACTTTCTACTTAGACCGCGGGGCCTCGGGGCGCAGCGGCTGTAGTTGTTGGATATATTTTATCTGGAAATTTTAAGACTAAATTTAATTAGGACATAAAATGAAGAATGTTTATTGATATCCGATTTATTTTTGGTTGTTAAGATAAGGCTAAATGCTCTTCTCGTTATTACTTCTGAGTGTTTGTGTAGGGATGGCTTTTGTGTGATTTCAGGGAAATTCGGATTGTAATCTTATCCGAAACAGGCTCGAAGGGGAACAGAACTTCTATTTTCAAAGTATAACTACTGGATTTTATGGGTTTTTAATAAATGCATAAGGAATATTCTTTTTTTTCATATCGTTGTTCAATTTTAAGATGGTCTTGCTGTAGTTTTTTTTCCGGTCAGAGTTGTTAATCAAATTTTCGGTAGACGAGATTTTTTAAAGTATAGCAAGAGATTGTAATTTTTTATGGGTACATGAGATAAAATTCATAAAATCTTTGAAAAGACTACCGAAAATTTTATTTTATTATTGGTATGGGGAAAAATACGATTGTAATTTCAAATTCCATTGGTTTTTTTTCAATAGATACGTAAATCCACACGTAGACTTACAATAGAAGAAATTTTTAGTTTTAATAATCACTATTCAGGAATTTTTCCGCTGGCTAGTAAAGTCGTTATTCTTTTTCTATTACTACCATATAAAATCCAAATATAATTTTTATTTTCTCAAAGGCTAGAGCGTAGAGATGTACGCTCGACATTCTATGATTAAGTTATCGGAGGTTAGCTCTAGTCCGAAATATAGTAAAAGAAGGAATACTGAAAGAACTGACAACGCAAATAAATCGGTTTTATTTCACATGGTCCTCTCCATTACTACCACGACAGAACGTTGATTTCAGTGATCGAACTAGCGATAGCCCGACTAGAAATATTTTGTATGGGCCATATGAGGTTTTCCTAAATTCCACACTATGGCCACATGCGGAATGCGAGTTGGGGACAAATATATAAAGTAACATATGGTCTCATTTGGGCCAATTTAGATTTACCACTGTTGGGAAACAGCTAACAACTAATGGCAAACAGCGAAGTTTTGCTGGTTGATCCATTGAAGTCTATGACGTAAAAAATAGACGTAAAAAGTTAACGCCAGTGATATTTTCCCAAGCGATCCCCAACTAAGTACTAACCACTTCCAATGCTGCTTGACCTCTGTGATCAAACGAGAGCCGATTTTTTTTTATTTATTTTATAAAAAGCATTTATTTCACTTACCAACTATCCTAATATGAATTGAAACTAATGCTTTAAAGTTAATTATGCTAGCCTATTCTAATCTATCTTAACTTACTGGCCCTCAGCTGGCATTAGATACTAGTAAGAAGCTTTTTTCACTGTTAATTAGTACTTGTGCCTACAATAAGATGGCCACATTGTTCTACAAATTAAGTGGCCCGATTTCCCAGTCCAGATGCAAATGCAAAAATCGGACATGAAAGGACATACCGACCAACAATAGGATCATTCAGTCTACATGACGAAACAAACGAAAACGGTATGAGATTGATCAGTTTTGCAATGATGAATAATATGGTAATCGCAGACACAAGATTCCAGCGGAAAGATATACACAAGGTAACCTGGAGAACTCCAGATGGAAGAACGCAAAACTCAATTGACCATATACTAATAGATGCTCGTCACTGCTTAGAAGTACTATGTGTTAGATCATATCGTGGTGCAAACATCGACTCTGACCACTATATGATTGGGGCGAGAATCAGAAGCAGAATATCGATAGTAAACGAAGGAAGAACTCGCAAGGAAAGAAAATTTAACGTGAAATTGTTAAAAGAAGAGGAAAAACAAGAAGAATATGTAGATGAAATAAATAGAAGAGTGACAAATGCAAGTAACGACAGCGCCGAAGACATAGAGGTTAAATGGAGTAACTTAAAAACCCTAATCAAAGAATCAGCGTCAAATACTCTAGGATACGAGCCCCGTGAAAGAAGAAATGAATGGTTCGACGATGACTGTGCACGAGTAACGCAGGAAAAGAATGTAGCATATCAAGTGATGTTACAGAAACACAGAACGAAAAATGCAGCTGAGCTGTACAAAGAAAAAAGAAGGAAGGAGAAAAGAGTGCACAAAGCAAAGAAAAAGGAGTACTGGGAAAACGAAATGTTAAAAATAGAAGAAGCGAACAGCCGAAACGACGTCAGGCAACTATATAAAAAAGTAAATGAGCACGAGTCGGTTTCAAGCCCAGAGTAACTATGTGCAAAAATAAGAATAGGGAAATCTTAAACACCAAAGAACTAGTTCTAACTAGATGGTGCGAATACTTCAAAGAACTGCTAGCTGGAGATGAGGAGCAACCGCCAACAGAAAACGTAGAAGTAGCAGAAGAACTAGCGGGAGATATGCCTACATTAGAAGACGTACAAGACGCAGTGAAAAAACTAAAAAACAACAAATCTCCGGGCAAAGATAACATTGTAGCAGAGCTATTAAAAAAAAGAGGTGAAAACGTAATATTAAGCCTGCATGAAATCGTAACACTAATATGGACCCAGAAACAAATACCATCGGAATGGAGCGAGGGCATTGTGTTCCCTATACATAAAAAAGGAGATCAGCTAAACTGCCGTAACTATAGAGGCATCACTCTACTGAACGTAGCATATAAAGTATTTTCAAATATCTTACACGTTAAACTGCAGCCTTACGCAGAAGAAGCTCTGGGAAACTATCAAAGCGGTTTCCGTCCCGGAAGATCTACCACAGACCATATTTTCACCCTTAGGCAGGTCCTAGAAAAGGCGAATGAATTTAACATAAACATACATTCGCTATTCATAGACTTCAGAAACGCCTATGATAAAATAAAACGTGAAGAGTTATACAAAGCTATGGAGTACCTAAGATTCCCCAAACACCTCGTAAATTTGACCAAAATGACAATGAAAGAGGTATTATGCAGAATAAGAATTGAAGGAGAGCTATCAGTAGGACTAAGACAAGGAGATGCCCTATCGTGCTTACTATTTAACGTAGCTATGGAAAAAGTGATAAGAGACGCAGGAATTAACACCGCGGGCAGTATTTTCAACAAGTCGGTACGAATATTGGCGTACGCTGACGACATCGTAATACTAGCCAGATCCCCCGTAGCAATGAAAGAAGCCTTCATATCGCTAGAAAGAGCAGCAAAGAAATTCGGACTAGCAATTAATGAAGAGAAAACGAAATACATATATGTGCATCTCCAAAAGACGTAATGATCTCCAGAATATGACAATTGATACATACAACATCGAAGCAATAAAAGAATTTATATATCTAGGGACGCTAATTTCAAAAGACAACGACACGACATTAGAAGTTAAAAGGAGATTAGCGCTGGGAAACAGATGCTACTTTGGGCTACGTAAACATTTCTTATCAAGGAACATATCAACAAGCACTAAAGTAAAACTGTACAGAACTCTTATAAGGCCAATACTACTGTATGGATCCGAAACCTGGACATTAAGAAGTAACGAAGAACACCTCCTAGGGTGCTTTCAAAGAAAAATCCTGCGCACTATATATGGAGGAATCAACGAAAACGGTGTTTGGAGGAGAAGATACAATCACGAATTGCATCAGTTGTATAAAGATCTAAACATCATAAAAACTATAAAAATTAACAGAATCCGATGGGCAGGACATGTTGAACGTAGCAGTGACGACAGCATAACAAAAATTATTATGAACAAGAGACCAGACGGACACAGAGGTACGGGACGTCCAAAAAAGAGATATATAGACAGCGTAGAAGAAGATCTACGAACCCTAGGTATAAGAAATTGGAGACTTCAAGCCAGGGACTGACCACTGACATATAATAATGGACTGCTCATCAGCAATTATTCCCATACAAACCGATGGCACCAAAAAGGTATAGTCGCTCGCTCATCCATAAGCCCCCAAACTGACAGAAGCACTCAGAAATAAAATCAATTAGAAAAAAATAGACGGGTATAGTGATGTTTATATCTTTTGCTCTTTTCCCCATAAGCCCCCGGTGAGAATGTCAGTTGCTAAGACAGGCGTTGAGAACTTAAATCAGATACACATAAAATTTGTAAATTAATGAAAAAAAGGCATTTTAAAAGGTGAAAAAGTGAAAATAGTGTTTATTAATTTTTTTAAACAAAATATTTGTGTTGTTTTAATGTTTTAAGTACGTATTTAAAAAAATGTAAATTTCAAAAGTGATTCCGGTTTTTACATGGAGTGAAAAAAGGTTTGTAGCCTATGGAACAAATTGGTGCCATGAAAAATTTCTCATAAGCAGTCCATTCTATATGTCAGTGGGACTGACAGTTCTGGAGGAGGATGTTGCAGGAAGCCAAGGCCAATAACAGGCTGTGGAGCTATTTATGATGATGATGATTTCCCAGTCCTACGCTCTGCATAAATATGCAATGGTGTTGAAGTTGTCGATCCTATTAACAAATGCCTTATCTTAAAGAACATTCTTGGGATGAAACTTCGTGAAGCCAAATTCGGGTATCCGATATAACCTTAAACACCCCCTTAGGCTATTCCATATAAAAAGTTGGACCACACTGGGCAATAAGTGAAAATCGGTCTGACCAAAGCTTGATAGCAGACCACCTTTACCAGTGAGCCTTCATCTATAATGGCGGTGTAGGGATTTCAGTCTCATCAGTACTATTTTTTATGTTTTTGTAGTGCGATTGTAGAGTTCTTGTAACAGTCTATACTGTTCTTCTTCTTCCTCCGTGGTATAGTTTTGTCCATAGTCTGTAAAATGAGATTGTCCATATCTTTCAAATATGCATCAATCTCATTATTGGTCAAGTTCGTAGTTGTGGAAGGTAATAGTCCGTTATTGTGCCCTTTCCATAGCCTTCTCGAATTTTGGCTGGTGCATCTTCTGGTATACAAAAGGATGCACTTCGCAATATTCGAGAAGTTCCATGGAATCGTCAGGGACTTCTTGCACCTACTGCTATTTTCTGTCCTTGGTTTTCGCTGTCACCTTTGTGTTTACCCATACTAGGTCCATCCGAGAGTCTAACAAGCTTATATCCAAAAACGAATCACCACTTGGGTATGATGGCATATCCGTTCAGTAGATTTAGAAGTAGTAGATTTACTTTTCGCTCATTCATTTGGTCGCCCCTGTTGTTAGCCGTTTGATTTCCCCATGCCTCATGGAGTGCGTATAAATTTCCGACCAATAGTTAAAAATTTTGCTCCGACTCCAGTTGGAGAGTTTGAAAAAGCGTGTTCGTTTCCTCTTTAAATAGTCTGGAGTGGGAGGTTTGGGGTGCATACGCGGCAATTATATACAGCCTTCTGCCACTAGACAGAAGGAGGTATACAACATATTCTTCAAACACCCGAAACCTTGCGATGTCCCTGCTATACACGATCTTGTGGTTAAGACTGGTCTTTACTTCTATTAGTAGACCCCCACCTTGCGTGATATTAGGTCTATCTCGCCTAATTACCACTTAATCTTAGCTTAGTTTCACTAGCAAGCACATCAGGATTTTGGTTTCGCAAAAGGCCCTCGCCCTTCTCTCGTTTCTATGAACGAATTGACGTTAACCCAATGTTGTGTCCCTCTCTGTGCGTAAATCCGTTAGACAGCTCTAGGTGTAGACAGAAATGGTTTCTGTCGTAAAGAGAATTGAGTGTTCGAGGTTTAACTGGACTGTTTGCTCGTTTAGCCGTTTTTGTAGCTGGGCGATTTGCCTTTGAATCGATAAGAGAACCGCTTTCAGCTCACTATCCCCTGAACTTGCTGCTGGTACAGGTTTTGGGTTTTGCTGTTTGGTTGTCTGACCTCCTGCCGCCATTTGGGTGAAGGACATTCCAGGTACATCTTTCGGGAGTCAGTTGGATCAAGAATATGGGAAGCTGTCTCTCAGAATAACGCGAATAGGTGGTACTGAATTTGAAGGTATTTTCCTCGAGAGTCTGGAGTTCGTTCAAGAGCTTCTGAATATCAGAATCGGGGTCGAGACCTGTCAAGAGGACACTTTTAATTTTTTTTTAATCTTCAATATTTTTTAGAACTCAAGCAAGCTTCATTCCGCTAAATCTTTTAACGAGAGCCGATTCATGAACACATTGCGCCGGAACCGGAGGATCTGTGGTAACATCTATGTTGGGCAACCGGGAAGGGGGCCCAACCTGGAATTAGTTCACGCAATTCGACGTCGATTGAAAACGACACGAAGGGCGTTCGAAAACTTTACTATGGTTAAATATAGTAAACTTTTGCCCTTCAAAAACTCCCGTTGTTAAGCATAGTAAGGTTTTTGAACGAACTTCTTAGCAGAACTTAGTAATGCCAAACTGCATAACATCAGCTCAGAATTGGGACTGGTGGAGAGAACAGTTGTGAGAACCTAGGACAGGATATCGATTGTAAAGCCGTTAAAAAAGAAGAAGAACCTGAAAAGGGGTTAATTGAGAAGTTCAAAGGATTGTCCTAACTTTCCTTCAGATACATATACTATAAAAATATCTTGTTCGATGTTGGAGGAGCTCGGAAATACTGAATAAGAATTGTTGCATGATCGAGCTGCTCAATTTAAGAACTTCATCCCTCCGTGATTTAAAAGGGACTTGTAGGCTTGGGACTAAGCCGAGCACGAGTAATTAAGTGTACTGTCTTCAACCAAACGGCGATGTGGGTTGAAGAATATTCGATGCTTGATATTCCATAGCCTTATTAGCATCCGAAGCTTCTTTAAGACAGCGATTCAAAATCAGCTGTAAAAAACTTTATAAAATGCCTCTAACGAATATTTTGTGCACTATGGAGATATTCAAGTTGTTAAACACAACTGCGGTATTCAACTTAAATTACGTTTCAATGCCTGAATTGCTTGTTTGTTCAGCTTTTATATAGGGTTTGTTAAAATGTTGTACTGCACTAAAAAAAAATATTGAGCCATTAAACACCAGACATCGCTGTATATCGCTGGTCCAATAAAAATTAATAAACATAAACCATTTAAAGAAAAGCGCTCAAAAATTTACGGAAACCCCAGATAACATCCCTTCACGGCGATTGTAAATATTTTCACATCCTTTTTTGTGCTATCATCCTGCAACACTTGCATGCAAACATCGATGCAATTGACTAAAAATTTGTTTAGGACCAGACAGGATCTTCAGCCCGCGTCCAGGACCCAGCAACGGATATACATATTGCATAGCATCGCTATCCTAGCGCTCGTCCATAAATAGAAAGCGCGGAACTTGGCTCAGCGGCACGGATCCCTGGTGATTCCTTCTCCTGTTTTTTGCCGGTGTATGTTGCAGTGTTGCGTAGTGCACACAGCTCCTGTGTATAGTTTTATGGTTTGTTGATAATGGTCCTGTGTCGGCGGCAACTCCATTCAACCCTCAAATTTGTTTTTAATATTCCGCCTTTCCTTCGGCACTCAAAAGCGGCGCACCGTGCTGCCGCTGCTGGTATCGGGCCACATGGGGGTTTCTTAAGAATTTTGACACGTTCTTATGAGGGTAAATGAGTGGTTATTAATATTCAGTATTTGACTCTGGTCCTTAGAGCCTTTTAGACGATTTTTTTTATAAATTATTTTTTGATGTTTTCGTCGATACTGCGGCGCGGTATTTATGTTTCCGCAATGTATTGAGACGTGTTGGTTGATGGTTTTAGAGATAAACCTATAAACGTACAGACTGACGCCTTAAGGTGACGAAATAAATATTTGAGATCGATAGGAGATTACAATTAGGGTTTTTTTTTAATTCATTATTTTATAAAGGTAAGCTGTATAATTATGCTTTAAGATGTGCTGGAATGTTACGAAAAAAAAAAATTCAAAAACTCAAGCCGAGGTGACTTTCGTAAAAAAATCAAAATTATTTTTGTTCAATTTGTTATTACAAATACAAATTAATTATGCAACTAATTTAGCTTATCGTCGTTGCCAAGCCAATATCTGCTATGTGCAAAAAGTATAACATTGAGATATAAAAAAAAAACTTTTCATGTAACATTCTGTTACCCCACAGTTCACAGTATAATACTTAGAGTCACATAAAAGTCCTTTTATACTTGCATTTTGGTTGTAATCTCCGCAATAAAAATTACTTTTGAACAATCCCGAGTAACAATAAAAGATGGCCTTACAACGGGCGAACAATGGCCGCTTGGCTTTTTAATGGGCATATGATGGCCTTTGAGTTTTTAACCATTTTTAACAGGAGGACAGTATACGAGACCATGACCATGAGACCGAGAACTTGACCAAAAGATTTGAATGGCCGAGTACTGAACTGTACACAGGGGCATACGACAGCATATTATTGTTGAGTGTGGTTCCCACAAACCTTCGTTTTGTAAAATCGGTCTACCTCCACCAAAAAAATGCCGTAGCCGCAAAACTGTTATCGATTTTTTGGTGGGAAAGGTGTTGTCTTCCATCGCGACAACGCCCAACCAGACACTTCTTTGATGACTCGTCAAAAATTAAGAAAGTCCAGGCAAGTAACCCCTGACTAAAACCTGTTCTGATCTCTGCAGAGCCTCCTCTCCTCAGGGCAATGAAGTTGTCTTTAGGAGCAGCTCTTGAGAGCCACCACGAGCTTCCCCAAAAGCTTTAGTGCCCTCCAGTCCTGCTTGTGAGTTCAAATGGGAGATATATAGGACCCTATATTGTGCTCTCCTTCCTCTGCGGTTGTGACAAATGGCCGAAAAAAATCCTCATGTCCCCAAGAAATTTGATGATTTGGTATAGATATGGTTCATACTGACTTCACCAAAGCCTTTGATCGTGTTGATCACCATATTTTAAGTAAAAAAAACTAATAAAATCCGGTCTTGCCCTGGAATGGATTAAATCAAACAACAGAACTCAGGTTATCAAAAGAAATCGAAGTAACTTCCGAGGTCCCTCAGGGTAGTCTTCTAGGGCCGCTGTTATTCAATATATTTATTTCAGACTTGTTGCAAAAACTAGAGAATATTCCGCATCTCTTCTATGCCGATGCTCTCGAAATATATAATGCTTAACGCGTTGCAAGACTGGTGTACCACTAATAAATTACAACTCAACATCAGCAAATGTCATGTGATTACCTTCTCCCGCAAAAGAAACACACAGCTGCAGAAACATTATCTATAAGACAAGGCATTAGACCGTTTCGATCAAGTTGTAGATCTAGGCATTTTTCTAGACGATAAATTAAATTTGAACTTGCACTTCGATAATATTGCTGCCAGAGCCAACAAGCTTCTTGGCTTTAAAAAGAGACCTCAATAACTTTCGGGTCACAAAAACTCTTTCCAGTTCGCTCGTCCGCCCAATCGTGGAATATTCTTGCCCGATCTGGGACTCTATATTCCTAGTAAGTAGGTTGGGATCGGTATAGAAGAAATTTCTCCTCTTCGCTCTGAGAAACCTACACGACCCGCGCGATTTTTTAGCTTACCCCCATACACGAACAGACTCAAGATGTTGAAAGCCATGTCGCCGTCGCATGGGGGGAAAGTGCTTATCACTGGACATCTCTTGTCTCTTGTTCTCTTGTGCATCGAAAATCTTTAAGTATAATAATCTAAAGGACGATTGTATATAACGAAAATCATCAAGCTCCCATAAAGCACATTCAACAATGCATTTGGTGCAGATTACTTTTTTGGTTCAAATTTGCCCATGTGTACAGCTCAGTACTCGGACATTTAAATATTTTGGTCAAGTTTGGCTGTCGTGAGCCGGTATGTTCGGCCGCCGGTATGTCTGTGAATATTTAAGGAAGAAATCTATAGACCCTGGAACGGTTTCATGCAGAAAAGTCAGCAAGGATTCCAAACCTGTTGCTTCTTTCGTTTTGTCTGCACCGCCCGTTATTGCCGAGACTCTTTTAGATCCTGGTTTCTGGCCTGCTGGTGCCCTTACCAAGTTCTTTGTTCCCCGTACCCGTACTCGAGCACATCACTCAAACGTTTCCATTCCGAGAACACCAAGGATGTCAAAAAACTTGAGACCCTTTCCCTCTACTACCAAAACGTAAGGGGGACAAGGTCAAAAACTAACGACATCCTTCAGGCATCGATGGCTAGCGGGTTCGATGTCATTGCGTTCACGGAAACCTGGCTTCACGAAGGCATTCTTAATGCTGAACTCTTCGATTCCTCCTACCAAGTCTTTCGGAGGGACCGTCACACTGACTCGGAAGCTCGCGGGAGTGGCGTACTTCTTGCATGCCGCAGCCACCTTAATTGTAACCCAATTTCGCTTCCTAGTTTCTCTAACCATTTGGACATTGAGCTTGTCGCTCTCAAGATTTCTTTTTCAAAATCAAATCTCTTCCTGTTGTGCTGCTATATCCCACCAGATATGATAAGCACACTTGACGATGGAGGTATAAACCTCTATGATATTCTCATCTCCTGTGTTGGTTATAGCCTGAATATGATGAACACTGGTGATGAATTACTTCTTCTTGGCGACTTCAATTTACCCAATATTCAGTGGGTATTTGACGAAGCTGACGATAACTACCTCCCCGAAGGCAATTTTAATTCTAAGGAATCCTGTTTTCTCAATTCCTTATTCTCACTTGGCCTTAATCAAATGAGTGGTGTGACTAATGTGTTAGGGAGGCAGTTGGATCTTGTATTCTTTACTGACTCAGGAAACATGATTGTTGAACCCAGTCCAATAGTCATGACGTCCGTTGACAATTACCACCCTCCTCTCTCGCTCAATTACTGCTTGAACTAAAAGAACAATCCTTGTCCGGAGGCGGTAACCCATTCCTTCAACTTTAAGAAGGCTAACTTTAATGAACTCTCATCTAAGCTTGCCTTGATTGATTTCAACAGCTTACTTTCCGCAAATGAGTTGGATGTCGATGTGGCACGGTTTTATGCCGTACTATATGAAGCTATTGCTTCATGTGTACCTTTTGAGCCCCAAAAATTACGCAGTTCTACTCCACCTTGGTACAATAATGAGCTGAAGCATTTAAGGAATCAGAAAAAAAGACTCTGGAAGACCTATTTAAAAAGGAAGGATTCTCCGAGTCTTATTACATTTACTGATTGCTATAACAGATTTCGTTTACTCTCTTCTGCTCTGTATGGCGAATATCTCAGCAGCATGAGGGACCAGGTTTATGCTGATCCTAGAAACTTCTTTAAATTTGTCAACTCCAAGAAAAAAGTTGATAACTACCCAAATACTATGCAGCACACTAACTGGTCAAGTAGTGACTCGATTTGCAACATGTTTGCTTCATTCTTTCATCAATCTTTCACCACTTCTAACTTTCAGCCTAATGACAATAATTTTCGTCACATAACTCCACACCGAGAGGCTACTAGATCATCTCTTTCAATTTCCAGTGACGATATCGTGAAACATATTGATGAACTCCCATACGATTTCACTTCCGGCCCTGACGGTATCCCTCCTGCTGTCCTTAAATCCTGTGTGGAGGTTCTCCAGTCTCCACTGAAAACCTTTTTTCAAAAGTCCCTGGATAAAGGGTATACTTCCCTACTCTTTGGAAGAATTCGTTCATAATTCCTATTCACAAAAGTGGTAGCAAGAACGAAATATCGAACTACAGACCAGTTGCCAAGCTGTCTGTCATACCGAAACTTTTTGAATCAATCATTTATTCTGCAATCGTGCCCATGAGTTCACTCACATCCTTGAGTTCACTTCCCCCCATGCTGTCGAAGGCTTCCGGCTGTCAAACTGATTGTGTTTACACTGATTTTAGTAAGGCATTTGACAAGCTTTCCCACTCCATTATACTTTTCAAACTAAGAAAGTTAGGCTTACCTCAAGCTCTTCTAATATGGTTCCAGTCCTACTTAGCTGACAGGACCTACCAAGTTTTCTTCCGTGGATCCAAATCCGCGACCATAGAGGCGTCATCCGGTGTCCCTCAAGGCAGTCATCTTGGCCCTATCCTCTTTATTCTTTCTATTGATAACATTGTTGCTAAGACACTGACTGCAGAATCCTGATTTATGCTGATGACATCAAATTGTACCGTCACATAAAGAGTATTGAGGACTGCAAACTTTTGCAAGTTGACCTCGACACCTTTTACTCTTGGTGTGCTAACAACAACCTGGTTCTTAATATTAAGTAAATGCGAAGTCATGACATTTTGTAGGCGACGTGATCCTATAATTTATAGCTATTCCTTTTTTAATGAGGGTGTCCCCGTGTTAATTTTGTCAAAGATCTCGGGATTAGATTTGACACCAAGCTGGACTTTGCTTCTCATATCAACTATATTTCTACCAAGAGCAGCTTAGTCTTGGGTTTTATAAAAAGGTGGTCCAAAGAATTTAATAGCACCCTGATCACTAAACACCTCTACATCTCCCTTGTCAGACCTTTACTTGAATATGCGTCCCAGGTGTGGTCCCCTTACTTTTCTTCGCATGTTGGAAAAATTGAATCGGTTCAACGTAGGTTCGTTCGATTCGCATTGAACCACCTTCGTTGGGAAGACCCTTTAGTTGTTCCACCATACGAATACCGACTTAAGCTACTCAACTTAAGCACTCTCCACAAGCGTCGTGAGGTGGCCGATGTTATTTTCGTTCATCAGCTCCTTAATGGACGTGTCGACTCAGGTTTTCTAAGACGCCGTGCGGTGTTTAGAGAGAGCAGATACAATTTAAGAGGACCACCGCTCTTACACATCAACTCCTCTAGCACCAATTACGGCCGTTTTGAGCCTGTAAATCGCATGCTCATTAATGTCAATAAAAATATAAATGTTTTTAGTGTCACCATTAGTAAAGATCTCCTTAAAAGGAGTCTTTTTAATGTCTCGTGACTGGTTACGTGGTTTGCATGCGATTTTTTATTCTGTGTTTTTCTTTTTAATTTTTATTTCTTTCATAATTTATTTTTAATTTTTCTATGTTTGCATGCCTCAGCCGAGCCCACGTGGTCGTGGTAAATGTTTCTCAGCCCAGCTGAGAAGTGCGTCTTCTTCTTAAGAAGGGAAACTCTATTATTATTATTATTATTATTATTATTATTATTATTATTATTATTATTATTATTATTATTATTATTATTATGTGCTTCCAAGTGGCCGGTGTTCGCCCGTTGTAAGGCAGTCTTTTATTTTTACCAATGGTATTGTATTATTTTTACATAGTAGCATAGGTAATCTACTTAAAAAATATCTTTAAAAAGTTATGGGCGTATAAAAATATTTCACACGCTGCGCCAAAATACCTAAAGCCCGCCCTGACCAAGCACCATACTCTCATATGACCCCATGTTACTTTTCCCTGCACCCGAAGATAAGTATTTACATACTTATGATACAGAATGATATAGCGATAGATGCGAAGATTGCTGAAAAACGAATAGTAAATTGCTGTAAAGAGTAAAGACAAGTAAGAAAGGATGATATGTACCTACCAAAAGAGCATGGTCCTATGCTGCTACAAGAGATCTTATGCCAACTGCTCCATGATTTGAGCATGGCTATGAATGATTAAATCAATACCCCCTATTGAATAGCTTATTTCAATATTTCTGGTAAAAACTTTTTATTAATTATTATATAAATTTTCGTATTGCAATTATTTCCAAAAAACATGCTTGAGTTTTGAAAAATCTATGACCCCACAGTTTTCAATCACTGGTCCATCCTCTAAAATATATTTGAACAAACAAGCGCCAAAAGATCACCTCCCTGCTTATGCGAACTGAAATCTTTTGCTTGCTCAACTTCAATCCAGTTTCAAGCCAAACAATTCTGTCCCATTAGAAAGTAAATTATAAATAAAAAATAAGCGTTCAAAAATCTCTCCTCTGCGGTTATATAGCACAAAATGTTAAAAATTATTCAATAACCATCCTCCATCTAAAGTCTGACGGTTGAGGTTAATGGAACGCTGCCGTCACTGAGTAAATATAAAATATTCACGACTTTAACCACCGCCACCCCCACAGTAGATTCTCCTTGTCTCGCTTTTGAGGGAAACCCCGAATTTTCAATTCATTTAATCATCATCGTCATCATGATGATCAAATCCACCCCCAGATAAGGGTGGAACGAAAGCGAAATGTTCAAGAGGAAGTTGTTGGCCTTACAATATGTCTACCATGGACCCCATTCCCCGCCAGTCCAATTCGGTCTCCATTGATGCCACTATTGAGAAAGGAATAATATCGGAGCCCAAAAGTAAATTTATCATGTTAAATGCTCCCCCCGCGGCCCCGCCGCTGCACGATCCAGTACAATTTAACTGAGCCAACGGGAAGGCATACATCAGGGCTCGTATAAGGGTAATCGAGTTAGGGTTATGGCAGGTGGGGCGTCGGGATAGCGTAGAGCGGAGGGTGGCTCCAACCCCCCGCTGGAGTTATGTGTAGCGCGTAATCAAATTTAGCATCCAAAGACAGTTCGGGTCGGTGGGGGGAGGTAGTGAGTTTCTGTGATGATGATGATGATGATGAGCACGATGATGACGACTACCCATGATGATGAGATGATGGAAATTTACTTGCGAGGACGAAGACGAGTTTGTTTAACTTATTATGAATGACAAGGATCGTCTACCTCGCTTCATTCTTTTTGTCTCTGTCGTACGAGGATGGAAGCATTTCGCAGAGAAAGGCGAGTTGAATTGCAACAATTAACGTTGAAGTTATGCTGGAAGGATGCTCGCTTATCATATGTGTAAAAAAGCAATAATATACATTATATTTAGCCATAACTTTTAAGATACAAAAAGAAATCAGAATTTTTCAAAGTTTGGGATAAAAACATGAACGAAAAGAAGTCCAGACTTTTCAGCAGTCAGGTGTATTTTGCGGTGTTAATTTAATCTTTCTAAAATTTATAAACTTTTAACATTACATAGCCAATGCTAACCAACCACTAAGTAGCTGACAAAAACTGTTCAGTAGCTGAATATCACGCCGCAAAACACACAAACTGTATCTGTTGAACAGTTTTGGACCACTGTTCAAAATAATGAATGTGATTTAACTTGAAACGATTTCGAAGCAGGTGAATAAGTAGGTGAAGCGTGTTAGGTGGTTCCATCATCTATGGTTTTAGTTTTATACATCGTTTGCTATTACTAAAACTTGGAAAGGACGCAAGCTAAATTCTTGTAGAAGCTTTCTGCTAAGCACCTATAGTCCAGGAGGGATAGCGAAAAAGTTGAAATAAATCTACCCTGCCTATGATTAAATGTCAAAAAATGGCCATATTTCGGGGTTTATTTGCAAAAACTAGTTGTCCGATTTTAATTGTCAAAAATTCATTATTTTCGCCTTATTGAGCGCTATTAAGTATTATTTGTTGTTTTCAAAACAACATTTTTTTCGCACCTAAAGTGGAAAAACTTTAAGTTTTTTCCACCACTTCAACATTTTTCCACCTGATCCCCTGGGCCGATTTTATCCAAAGCACATTCATTGAATTCCTACGATTTTCTCTTAATTATAGCGTCAAAAAACCGCAGGGTAGATTAATTAAATTATTAACTTTCGAATACTTTTCCGCTATCTCTCCTGGACTATTTTCTCAAGCCCCTCTATGATGTTTTTTTGCGCCCGGTGCACTATGCCATATTGCGCCCCATAAGCTGTTCATTTCTGAACAAGGGAAAAAGACGCAACCACTCGCTGGATGGGAGAAATAATTTCCATAGTTTACGCACAATTTATATTGCACCATAATAATGCGTATAAAATAAAAAAACAAAATATAGGTATAAGAAGTTTCACATGTGTCAACATCCAACCAAAAAAAGGCTGATGGAAACGTCGTTTACGGACAAGAGTGTAGGAGAGGACGATGGGGTGGGCCGATTTTTTCAAACCTCTGAATTCTTTCACTGAATTTTTGACTCAATTTTTTGACAGATGTCTGGTTGTCAGTACCGGCTTTAGGGGTGGGCGAACCCGGGCGATCGCCCGAGGGCGCCATGTCCTAGGGGCGCCGCCGCGATCCAATAATGTGTTAATTCATTCCCGTGAAGATAGCTCAGAGCCTTCAAATAATTACCAAAAAGAAAAAAGCTCTCAAGACTAACAATAGTTTGGGATGTTTCAACTTCAGGAACCCAACAATCAGGCTCAACGGGTATCAGGACAATGAGCGAAGTAGTGAAGGACCACCTTCTAGTGGCACTAACCTATGCCAATTCTAGTAACTGATCGAAGAAGAAATGCAAAAACGTCGACTACGGTGGTTTGGACATGTTTGCCGAATGGATGATAACCGCTTGCCACGTAAACTTCTCTGGCGAGACCGTCCTGCAGACTGGAGAATACAGCGATCGGCACCGAAGAAAACCTGGTTGAAGAATATCGAGGGTGACTTAAAGAATCAACGATTATCAGTTACCGAGGCTCGAGACACCGCCAAAAACCGAGGAGAATGGAAGCGAATCGTGAATAGAGTTCGGGACCCAGCGGCACCGACAGCAGCGTATCCGTTGCGGGGACGTCCCGCTCGGACCGCCAGCTAACGGATCAAAGAAGAAGAAGAAGAAGTAGCAGCACACTCCCGGACCTTCTCCGACATCAAGACCAAAATATCAGGGATATTCATGGAGTTCGTGATGAGGTAAGAGTCGTCAGAAGTGCCGCTGCTCCCTTTTGACTCCGGGGAGAGATATAACCAAAAGGGAGGGATGAAAGGGGAGAGATATTACCAAAATACCAAGGGCGAGGATCTGGCTCCCAAAAATGGAAGCAAAGCCAGACAAATTGCTGAGTAGCTTCAATGCCACAACCGGGACATCCCTATGGACAACTAAAATTTACTCAATGCCGGGCAACCCCAAAGAAATAGTAAAACACCGGTACTGCTACTCAACGACGAGTGCATAGAGTGGCTCGGAAGAATTGATTATAAACTCCATTTTGGCCTAAGATAGGCATGGATAAAGGTTTCCAAAACGGCTTCATCTAACGAAGAGGCTGACTCCGATAAAGAGCTCTGTGAGCGCTTAGATGAACGAGCAGTCATCATGGTTGAGAGGAAATTGGCATCTATAAGCTCAGAAGCAGCGGTTGACAATGTAGAATAAACATGGCAGCAGGCGACCTGTATCATCCTCCAATCAGGTAAGTAGTGGTAGGTTGAAAACAGTATAGAAGAAATTTCTCCTCTTCGCACTGAGAAACCTACACGACCCGCGCGATTTTAGCCCCTTTCCGCCCTCCATGGACAGATTCGAGAAAATGGATTTCATGCCGCTGTCACAAAGGAGGGAAGTGCTTATTTCGTGCTTGTTCGTGTCCGATAGAATCAAGTTCGATGCTATAGGCATATACAAATGTTTAAGGAATACCCTCATCGGACAGAATATGCAAAGAACGAGTCCGTCAAAAAATGTTATATATGCTTCTCACCCAACAAAAAAAAAATCCTTTAAACAAAAAATTCTATACACGCCTCTCACAAAAAGCACATTCAACAATATATTAGGTGCATATTCTTTTTTAGTTCAAATTTGCCGTCGTATGCCCGTGTGAATAGCTCAGTTCTCGGCCATTAAAACCTTACGTTTGGCCGTCCCAAACCCTTATGTACTCCCAAGTGGCCAGTGTTTGGTCGTTGTTATGCCAGCTTTTATTTTTACTCGGGTTATTGTATAATTTGTGCATAGGTAATCTACCGAAAAGAAATGTCTAAAAAGTTAAGGGCGCATAAAAATATCTCGCCCGGGGCGCCAAAGTACCTAAAGCCGGCTCTGCTGGTTGTTGTTGTTTTTTGTCAATCTTCTCTCAACTAAGCATGCAACCATAAATTAAAAGTTAAATATTACAACATTAAAGACAACCAAATTAACATGCATCCCCCAACCGACAGAAAATTAAGCGGTCATGTGAAATTAAAAAGACTCCTTTTAAGGACATCTTTGCTAATGCTCACGCTAAAGACATTAATATTTTGGTTCACGTTAACGAACATGTGATTGACAGGTTCAAATCTGCCGTATTTCGTGTTAGAGGAGTTGATTTGTAAAAGAGGTGATCCTCTCAGATTATGGCGACTCTCTCTAAACGACGCATGGTGACCCAGAAAACCTAAGTCGACCTTTCCATTAAGGAGCTGATGAATAAATACAACATCGGCCACCTCACGACGCTTGTGAAGAGAGCTTAAGTTAAGTAATTTAAGCCGGGATTCATATGATGGAAAAATTAATGGGTTTTCCCAAGGAAGATGATTCAGTGCGAAGCGAACGAGCCTTCGTTAATCCGATTCAATAGTTCTAACATGCGAATTGTAGTGAGGAGACCAAACCTCGGACGCATATTCGAATAATGGTCTGACAAGAGAAATGTATAGGTATTTAATAATCAAGAGGTTGTTACATTCTTTGGCCACCTTTTAATAAAAGCCAGGACTAACCTACCTCTAGAAGAAATATAGTTGATGTGAATGGAAAATCCAACTTACTATCAAATCTAATCTCGAGATCTTTAACAAGATTAAGACGAGGAATCACCTCATTTGAAAAGGTGTAGTTAAAAATTATAGGACCACGTCTCCTACTAAAATTCATGATTTCACATTTGGGGTCGTCCATAAATTACGTGAGGCGTTTAGGGGAGGGAGGGGGTCGAGCCGAATCTCACCAAATCTCACGTGGGGCGGAGGGGGGGTCTCGGAAAATATCACGTAATTTTTTTTAAAGGAACAGTGTAAAATGCCGAGAAAACTGGGTTAAATTAAGTAAAACATGTTTCTCCACTAAAGACATCCATTCACTTACAGGTAGGCAGTGGCCTGTCAGACCAGGGGCCGGTTCGTGTATGTCGAAAATGAAAATTCTTTTTCGTCTCGGGTTCGCGTAAGTCGAAAAAATTGAAAATTTTCGTCTCAAGCCGACGAAAGGTCTTGGGCTATCGAATTTTTGTATTAGGACACGAACAATTTTCTTTCGACCTATGCGAACGCTAAAATTTTCATCGACAAAATTTTTCGACTTCAATTTATTTTCGTACGATTATCGTCGTTCGCCATACACGAACCGGCCCCAGGTCGACCAGCCCGACTAAGCTTGACTCAGTCTAACTGAGGGATGATACTTCAGGTACCCGCCAGACAGGCCGTGGCATGCAGATGAAATCATGATTCTCTACAGACACACAGGTTAAAACGACTGCTTAGCATAGCAGGTTATTAATTAATTCAAGCGCAAAAATGTTCATGGCCTCAACGAAAGCTTCAAGGCGGCTCCAGCCTCACGCCGCGCCGTGAACACCCGCAAACAAGCGCGAACGCGAGTGTGGATGATTTTCACGCTTAGCTCGCGCCTTGCTTTCTGTTACTAGTGGATACAGCGTGAATTCTTTCCCTCAATGGCTCGAGAGTGAATAGAAGCTCAGATCTTCAGGCCCGAACTGACGATAAATCCGATTTTTGTCAGCTTTCTTGAGCTGTAGGCATTCTTGAATTTAGGCCATACAGTTAGCGGCCGGTGAGTGTATGGTAATACTTGGCCTCAAGGCTAAAACTATCAGACCACGGCCTGCCGGCGAACTGTGTGTAAATTAGGCCCTTAAGATGTGGGTAAGTCCTACACAAAAAATTACTCGATTGTTTAGTCAGTCAAACGCGCGACTCGTCGAATGTTGCAGAGTACGAGCCAAGTACACTGAATCGCGAAAAGGCCATTAGAATTTAGTGCTACAAGAAAGAGTGCTACAAGACACCACAAGCGGAAAAGCGAGGAGGGCAAGCAGTCCGAATTATCAGTTATCTCAAATGAAATCTTGCACCCAAACCCCCCCCGCCCCCATTTATACAGATGAACTTTTTACACACCTTTCACTAGATTTCACTACGGTTACGTACACGGATTTTATACGCGAGGGCCTTTCCTGCAGTTCTATATTCAAACTCTGTGGTCACGACCGTAATTTTCAATGTAAATACTATGGATTTTATAAAATTTGAAAAATCTCACGTGAGATTAGGGGGAGGGAGGGGGTCGGGACAAATCTCACGATATCTCACCAAGGGGGGAGGGGGGGTCGAAAAATCGCAAAAATCACCTCACGTAATTTATGGACGACCCCTTTACTAATATTAAGAATCAGGTTGTTGTTAGTATACCAAGAGTAAAAGGTGTCAAGGTCAATTTGCAAGAGTTTGCAATCCTCAATTCTTTTAATGTGTCGGTACAATTGGATGTCATGAGCGTAAATCAATATTCTTCAGTGCCTTAGAAAGGGAACAATGTCATCAATTGATGGGATAAAGAGAAGAGGGTCAAGATGACTACCTTGAGGGACACCGGAACACCTTTAATGGTTACTGATATGGATCCACGAAAAAAAGTTATACTATCTAATCATAATCCCTCTTCATTAACATATTAAGGTTCCGTTCTAGGTCCTCTCCTGTGGATCATCATGTATGATCTAGCCAGGTAACTAGTCGGCTAGACTGTTCGGGCTCTGGCGAGCATCTTTGAGGTATCCTTTTTTTAGGTTCATGCTAATCATCCCATGCTGAAGTAATGCCTTTACGGCTCGTACCAATCTACACTTGAAAGTCATGTAAAAAAGAGTGGGTGAGTTTAGTCAGTAGGAATCTGACACTACTGCCTGTTTGCGCACCCACAGCGGTGTCTCCTGTCGTCTGCCTGGAAGCTTCAGATAGGCGGGCACACTCATTCCCTGATGCTAGACCGATGTAAGCTCATAACTCCGTCCTAAAAAAATTTTCGTTTTCTTACAAAGTCATTTTTACTCCAGCGAGTACAACTTCAATGTGTGCTATATAATCATTGAATTGTCAACCTTAAAACATCATCATTTTTACTACAAAAAAATAGTTTATACAATATTAAATAAACGTATCGATTAAAACCGCTTATGAGTAACATTTTTCCCAAAATATTGAAATCTGCTGCGGGCGTATATATTTTAGTTACGCCACTGCTTGGTAATCTCCTATTTCTCATTATACATATATGTATATAATGATATATGAGATACGTTTCAAGCTATGTTTAGTAGTGTCCTTGGTGGGTAAATTGTGCAGTTCAACAATTCACGCTTTTATGGGCTAGGACAATTGTGCATAAGATACTCCTTCGGCACATTTCTGCGTATTCATTATTTGCCTCAAGTTCCAAAATAAATCATTCTAATTTTTTGGATCCTCAAACTAAAAAAGGACTTTTTGTGCAGCTTGTACAGGGGAACAACACTGGACCTATGTTAAACTACCACCTATATTTAGATTTCAATGAATATCATAATTTCATCCAACAGCTGCTCAGTTGCGGCTCATAAGGGCCAATAAATCAACAAACGACAATTATTATGCTACGGTGGAGACAAAATTTATGAAAACCACTCGTTTCCTAAAAAATTCCCTCCCTAAAAACATCGGAAATTTCAATAAATGCCCCCTTTTCACTCATCTTCCATAGATTTATGTCTGGCCTAAGTACAGACCTTGAAAACTGCCGAATTGGACCAGAAAAAGCGAGAAAGGTCTATTTTTAAAAAGGGCGACTCCAAATCAGCAACACCGAAACGCTCTCGTGGAAATTCCTGAAATAAGTAAATGTCAAGGCCCCGGGATGCATTCAAAATTTGAAATTTTCTTCCCAAAGTTTTCAAAAATGCCACCACCAAAACGAACTTGATACTTTCGGGAAGCAGCACCTATACGTGAAATCCGGCGATGCATCTGTTACCTCACGGCGAGGGCGGAATGGTGATGTTTTTCCAGGCACGCGACAAGAAGTGAAATTTTCACTTTCGACTCGTTCCGACTCCCCCCGAGTTTTGATGGCTGCTGCCGTGTCCTTTGAGTGAATTTAAATAATTTTCTTTTTTCTGGTTAAATTTAGATCTCCCACTTTTTCGACAGTTTTAGATGAAAATTGTTGCGTGTAATTTGTCATCCCGATGTGAAATGAAAGGAACGACCCTGAGGGGTTGATACCCGGCTGTAGCCGGGATTAGGGAGGAAAATGGAATTTAAATGTGACTCTGCATGGGTAAGTGCGCTCCTCATCTCTGTGGAAGCAGCTACTCACGGAAAAAATGAAAATTTCCAAAGTACGTGACACTCAAGTCATTTATGGTTCAATGTTTTTGACATTTGGGCCATTAATATTTAAGGATAATTGTACGCTGTGGTACCTGGGGTAATGAGCTAGGGGTTGATTTCAAATTGCCTGAAAGAGACTAATGAAGTGCATATGTGTGCGGAGAAGTGAATTTTGTGGCGTATTTCGAGTCTGTGATGAGGAATAAAGGGTTAATGATAATGGGTCAAACACATTTTTTTGATAGAAGAGAATAGTTGACCACACTTTTTTATAATATATCTTTCAGTCAATTTTGAACCAAGTTGTAGCACTACTGTGAAACAGTAAAATAAGTTAATTCCCTTTGTATGGTCAGTCATTCTGAGAAATCTCTAAGGAGCATCATAGCAAAAGGATGCTCATAGGGATTAGTTATATCTCCTCTCCTGTTATACTTTGTCGTAGATGAACATCTAGAACTTCTTCACCCAAAGTTACGCAGATGTTGTCATTGTAAATAGTGAAATAGTCAAGACGCATGTAACAAACAATGATACGATTTACTGACCTATTCCTTTCAAGCAAAGTTTTAGGTTTCTCACAGCAAGTCTTTGGTACTAGTACATGGACTACCTCATTTGCAGGTCCGCAGATGTCCATGGCCTGCCACAAAGCTTGTGGTTCTAATGGCGTTATAACCAAAAACCATGTATTACATATACAATGCCTTCACCTTGCCTGTAATAAGATATGATTATATAGAACCAAGTCTAATATCTTCGCTAGAAGATTGATTAAATAAGATCCGGCGGTAGAGTTAGAGACTACTCAATTTGCTCCGCAAGTAAATAAATGCGCTATATGTAAATGCTGCACTAAAACTGAAATCAAATGGCGACCTTGGCGATGGTCTTCAACGGCAACACTCTACCAGCGGGTCTCGAAAAACTAAGCTTTGATGGCTATTCTCTTTGAAGTATAGATATGTATAGATTTTTTCAAACATCAATATATTCCGCGCATCTACCCCAGCTAAGCTCTTTAAAATGTTTAAAAGCTCGGACAAAGCTCCATTTAACTCCTCCTATCAAATCACTTGCTTCCATTTAATCAGTCGCAACTGCGTATTGCTATAGGAAGGTGTATTTTTCTGGGACTTCAATGATTATTTAAAAAATTTACAAATTATGAATGAAAAACGCCCCTTTTTATACATTTTTTTATTCTAGGGTTTTTGTATTTTACACATTTGCTACAGACATAATTTGTAGCAATTTCTACTAAATAAATACGAAATTTGTGTTTTTATCACTTTGGTTACTAGATTGTTGACGTTTTCCGCCAGTCGCATGCGTGCTTCTGCCTGGGGGGGTTGTGCTGCTTGCGACTGCGGAGAACTATCGTTTTATGAATGAAAAAGCTCATGTATTCAAAAGAAATTTTGTCAGAATTTTTATTAAATTATTTTAAATTTAGCGATGAGAAATATTTATTTAATTTATTTTTGTGTCACGGAGTTTGAAAAAATCTATACATCCGCACTTCGATGTACATATATCCAATTTGACCGTGACCGGGGGCCTTTACGCGTACAACGCGTTCATTGTTATCTCAAATTTTTTATTTTTGAAATTGGTGAATTGGACTGAGGCTTCAACTTTTTGACGTGACAACGTCTTATAAATCGGTGCAGCTAGAAGGCATTTACGAAAAACATGTCACACTCAGATGCTGACGTCCATTCACAATGAACGACGTACGGTAAGTTTTCGTCTACTGAGTATGTCATGAAATAGTAAAGTGATTAGATTAATGTCATTTACAACAATCACATTTAAACACAATTAAATTAACATTAATTAAATGACAGATTATTTATAACTTGAAATAAGGTTTAACGATATTACAAATCTCGAGTTTAGATTGTGTTTAAACCTCTTCAACATTTGTTACAATCGTTACACTCAAAATCACAACTCACTTAACAACGCCTACGTAGCTTGTGCGAGCACCGGTAAAGCAGCAGCCCCTCTTGGTGGAACGACAGTTCACTCAGCGTTTCGTATCACAACTTCTAGAGTTCAAAAACTTCTATCCACCGAAATGTTGCAAGCCTATAGAAATATGTTCGTTGGCGTGAGAGCTGTTTTCATCGACGAGATCAGCATGATGAGTGCCGCTATACTCGGTAAAATGAATTACCGACTGCAGCAGATTACCGGTGTTTACGACCAACCATTTGGAGGCATTTATGTGATCTTGTGCGGAGATTTTAGACAGCTACCACCGGTACGTGCCCTTCCGTGTTACGCAGTTCCAGGCAACCAACAGGGTGGAACTGTACTGTGGCAAAGCATCAAATACTTTCCACTGGTACGTGTTGTACGACAAACTGACGAGCGGTTTTCCACGATTCTCACCAAAATTGGAAATGGACTTAAACTAAGTCTCATTAACATCGCACTTATTGAGTCCAGGAACAAGAGCGAATCCTGGTGCAAAAAGAACGTTCCCAACGCTGTTCGGTTGTATTATAGTAACGAAGAAGTTGAATCTTACAATCGAAGTGCAATTAACAACGCACACAACTGTATCACCACTGATATTATGCTTGGATATTCAGATAATTCTGAAAAGCGCCAGTATCAAGGGCAACTTCACAAGATGTCGGTTTCGGAGACGGACGGATTGCCATACATGTTGCCATTAGCAGAAGGGTATCCTTACATGATTACCTCTAACATCGATGTTTCGGATGGATTGGTTAACGGTGCTGTGGAACCTTGCGACACATCGAACGTCAACCGGCCAACGCAGATGACCATTCTGCCGCAGCAGGTCCATCGACAAGCACAACTTTGCCGCCAACCAAAGATGTTATCATCACTCTTTGGTTTGAGTTCCCAGACAAAAATACGGGTGCCAAATCCAAAATCAAATGTCGACCACATGTGCTTAGCAAACCAAATACTTTGTCCGTTGATTGGGTACCAGTGTACAAAAAGATTGTTAACATTACACCGTCTAAATCAGTGAAATGCAAACGAAAACAGTTTCCATGCGTGCCTGCTTGTGCCATTACGATCCACAAGTCCCAAGGTGGGACATTTGAAGTCATCGTTTATAAGTACTCTCCCAAGCAACCACAACAATTGGGGTATGTGGCCATGAGTCGCGTAACGAGTATCAACGGCTTGCACATCATTACGGACAAGGATTCTTGCTTCAATTTCAAACATGGTCGACAAGGAAACGACTCAGACACTACGCGAGATATCCGCGATGAATACAATCGACTTGGCCGACACCCTCTCAACACAATCACCAAAAAAGCAGTAAAATTTTGTGATGACGCTACCGACGCTGGACAAACTATCGTGACGAACATCAACTGTCAAAGTTTAAGCGCCCACGCCATGGACATGGAAACGGATATAGTCATACCAAGATCTGACTATTTAGTACTGACCGAAACGTGGATGCGAGACAATCGTGAACCAGTTCCAATCAAGGATTATGAGTGCATATCCAGAAAGAACAATCAAACAAACTCAGATACCAACACAGCTGGTGGAGTAGCGATCTATCGCAAATTATCATCGACATCTACAGCAAAAGTAGTCCAAATTGCGATTACAGACACAGCTCGTCACATCGTAACTGCAGGTGACATGTGTTTGGCTGAAGTTACTTGCTTTACCGCTGATACTATCTTCAAGTTTGTGCTCAGCGCTGTATATATTCATCCAGGAGCTAGGTTGCAGGACATCGGAATGTTACTATCCCAAGGACTCAATCCGTATGTTCACAACAGCCAGTCCGTGCATCCGTTCCTGGAAGTTGATTCTAGCATACCAGTCCTTCTGTGTGGTGATTTCAACACCAATGTGAAGACTGACGACAGGTTTCTCAAATTCATGAAAGATATGTACAATCTCGAATGCGTGTCAGATGTTTTTAAGTCAACTACATTAAAAGTAACAATCATCGACTTGACTTTCGCAAAGCACATCACAATGGAAACACTTCCTTTCATTTCATATTTCTCATATCATCGTCCTATCCTTAACAGAATTATCCAGATTAAAAACAGTTGAATTTCAGTATAGAGAAGTTCAGAAAGACAACGTCTTCTTGTCACGTAAAAACTTCGCCCGTATATGGACTTTACAGGCAACCAGATTTTTTTAGCTGTTCCACTAATTGCACCATCACCCACCCAAACCCAACCTACGAATCTCAATGGTCACAACAACACATTCAGTTTATACCTTTCAGTCCATTTGTGGTGTTACCCTTTATAATACCAATCCGTCATGCCGTTCAGATCATGGTGCAATGTCCAGTAGTAAGTTTAGCTCGACAATAGATGCAATGATGCAACAATTTTCGTTTAAATTGATACCGATAGCGTTAAATAAATCGAGTACAGTCAGATCTACATAAATCACAGCGGTACGTACATAGGTTTTTTTATACCCAATCAAAATAGACACTCAACTCAGACATAAACCGAGAATAACAGCAAATTGGAACAGCCCTTAAAAACATCATTATTAGGGGTGTGCGAATACTGTTCGAATCGAATCGAATCGAATATTGCTATTCGATTCGATTTTCGAATCGAATAATTCGAAAAATCGAATATTCGATTTAATCGAATTATTCGAAAATCGAATATTTGAATTATTCAAAACAATAAAAAATAAATAATGCAACAATCGTTTTTATTTAATACCAGTTGTCTATAGGGGTTTAAATTATATGTAGATGATTGTCATAATAAAAAACGTCAGAATGAATTATTAATTTGTGAATTTTAACTATTAATCATATTGTTTTTTTTAATATTACCATTTTTGACAGAAGTGTGTGTGTTGTAGTCAAACATTATATTATCAATATATAATTAGCTTCCTGATATGTAAATTTACATATTATTATTATCAATTACATATTACTTATTAACAAGCGATCAAATTCACTTACAATACTTTTATGATAACATTAAAAAAATTAATTTTATGTTAATTTTATCGAATAATTCAAAAATATTTCGAGTTATTCGATTTGTTTCGAATAATTCGAAAATATTTCGGGTTATTCGATTTGTTTCGAATAATTCGAAATAACGAATATTCGATTCGATTTTCGAATCGAATAGTAATATTCGATTCGGTCCGAATTATTCGACATTTCGAATTATTCGCACAGCCTTAATCATTATACATGAAATGTCCAATTTCTCTAAAGGTCGGTGGGAGCAACAAAAAAGTTCAAAAAATCAGTTTTTTGTAAATTTGTACTCGGAGTATCTCTTAAACGCAAATGGCATCATAAAATAGGTTTTACAAAGTTCTCGTACGAATTGCGAACGAATATTATGTCCTCAGAGGTAGCCCTAATAAGGCATCCCGTCAGCATAGCCGGTTAATAAAAGTTCCACTTATATCAGATGATAAACTAGCGGACGGTACACCCCTTGTTCACCTGGTAGTCTGGTATTGTCTTCGTCACAGCATTTGTTGGCTGGTTAGCGGAATTCACTTGACCTTAAACATCCCTAAACTCTTCTTAATTGAGTCAGAAAAATACGTCCCAAACGCAAATTGAAGCTCTTTTAGAGCTTTCTATATGCTTTCTGTTGCACGATTTTGAATTCCAGACAGAGAGAAATACGTTCACAGTTTTATGCGGTAAAAGAGCTCCAATTTGCATGTGGGATGTAAATGGGCTTTTATAGATTTGAATTTATATCCCATATAAGAGTAAAGATCAGACTCGTCTGTTCTTAGCCTGAAACAGGAGCGCACAACGCCAAAACCCGCATCAAGCACAGTACGCCTGAGTAAAAATTCTATTTCTCTACAGACATGAATGGAATAGTTCAAATCGAAACGAGGCATGATACGCTCGTTACAGTTTTTTTTATACTAATTAGGGCTTTAAAAAGTAAAGGGTGCCATTAAGCATATTCAGTAGGCCGGTAAAGCAGTATTGAACGTGGTGAGTACTTTGTTGGGGGACCGCTTGGTAAAACGACACTCGCGTTTGGAATGGTCTATTATGAATACCTTCATATCTGTAAAAGAGGCGTGCATACCTCAAATTTTTATAATTTCTTGCCTGCAAAAGCGTGTTTTTACTCAGGATATAAGCTAGGTAAGTATTTGTAATCTGTCGCAGCTGGAAATCGAATAATGCCTACGCTAAGGTAGTCCGCTGAAATGTCAAAAAAGTCATCGATTCTCGAGAAATCCAGTACTTTTGAACGAGTAAAAGATGAGACGAAGACAAGTTTTGACTCTACTCATGAATATTTTATCGAGTACTCTCCACTGATTCTGTGTCCTTACTCATACAACATCCAACAGTTCAACCGCGAGGCCCACTGCCTCCTCCTCATGCTAATATTTTCAGGAGTGATCTCTGGAAATATTTGGGAATATTATTATTAAGTATTATGAACTCATAAAATAATGTTTAATAGTTCTAAAAATACAATTTTTATTATTCATAACACAAGCTACAAACGTCTACTGATTAAAAACTTAAGTGTTTGCTCAACAAACACCGCTAAGTGTTTAAAATTCGTCTACAACTGTTTAAACACTTTAAATGTTTAGAAACTAAACACTGGAGTCTACAGTGCAGTAACACCGATTTTTTTCCAGCAAAAATTCCGGAAGTCTTTATATCCTTAAAAACCCATCAATTAACTAAAATCACCCAAAAAACCCAACAAACCTAGGCGCCAATTTTCATCACAACCTGCTCCGAACAATTTTTATTATTTTATCACAACATCCCGATCGTCTCGAGGTTTTCGTCAACACCAATTTTTTTCTGGGGGTTTTATCACCAAAAAAAATGCCAAAAAATTTTCTCCAAAAAATTCATTCTCATTTCGATCGTGTCCTGGTGTTCAAGGAGTCAATATTTATTATTAAAATATCGCCGACACATAAATAAAATTTTATCAGGACATTATCCTGACAATGGCGCCTAAAGCGAATGTGTGAAGCGAAAATTTCTCTCCTTTTGTGTGTTTACTTCATTTATTTATTTCCTTCTTTTTTTGTTGTTGTTGGGTCGTATTTCAGTCGGGATATTTGTCGCCAGATCAGGACATTTGCTAGCCGGGATCTGATGTATTTGAGTAATTTCTTACGTTTATATACGTATGTATATGTCCAAAGGCAACCCTTATATATTGCAAAGGAGAAAGGAAACACAAGGAAAGTGAAAACACAACAAAAAAATAAAACATCCGTGCAAGGATAACGAAATGCTGAAAGGACATTTACATTATGAATTTATTGTTTGATGTTACCTGAGTGACAGGTTTGTGTGTGTGTTTTTTTAAGGATTTTGTAAGGTGTTTTTTGTTTGCTTGTGTGGTTGGTTGGACGAACTAACTGCCGCAGGTGAGTAAATACTACATTTAATATTTATCCTTGCATTAATTAATATAAAATATTTGTTTTAACTTAAACTTTTTGGAATCAAAAGGGATTGAAGGGATTTCTTAAAAAAAAATAAAAAAAAATAAAGGAAAGATTGAACAAAACTCAAACAACACAAAAGGATAATCAAACACTTCTCATCCTTGCAGGATTTACTTCGTATTGTGTTTAATTAGTTCGCAAAATATTTGCCCTTAAACCTAACCCCCAGTAGCCTTCTATACTGACTGTCCACTTTCTGTTATTTAGATCCTTGAATTGTGTATGAGTATGCGTGTGTGTGTGTTGGTTTGTTGTCATTTTCTAAAATCCCTGCAATGCCATTTATATACACATTTGGTCAAGGCATACCTTACCTGACCATATCCTTTACTAGGCCAACTCTGCCGAAAATCCATTAACTAAGGCCCTGATATGATCCTCCGCCCTAGCGGTAGCACTAACGAAAGGAGAGAATTCCAGAATTAGGGGCAATAACTTTCTCATAAATCTTAATCCTGACAAATAAGTCTTCCACAGAAGACGGCAAAATGTTTGAAAATTTTTGGCACAAAGTTTTACAGTGCAAAATCCTTACAACCCTTGTACCCCAAAAACTACACACACGCACGCACACACACATGCATATGCATACATTCGTATGATGGCCATCTTGAAGCAAAGCTTGACCAGGGGTCATATTTATTTTACGGCCATTATACACAATTTTAGGGCTTATTTGTTTGTTTTCCTTAGTTCTTGTTTTAAATTACTTTTGTAAATTAAGGATGCTATTTGCGAAATTTTAATATTTTATGATTATTTATACTTTGAGTGCCTGCATGCATGTGTTGGTGTGGTATGGCTATACAAAAGTGTTTAAACAAATGTAAACAAAAATTCCTCAGTTTATTAGCTTTGAAATTTATGGCAGTTTGGCGAAGCGTTAACGAACATGTTGAAAAACAGTTCTTACTGTGCATGAAGGTCCTTCAAGGAGTTTAATTATGTCGTCTGCCTTTCCTGTGAAGGCTGCAATATTTATGAAGTAAGGCATATTTGTGGTTTACTTTTCAGAGAAACTCGCATTTAGGAATAAAAACCATACCTTTTTCAAATCAGTTGCTAGGTGTTGGTATCTCTCATGTTGACAAGAAAAGAGATCTCTGATCTTGCACAATCCAATAGATCGACATGTTTAGCAGAGATCGTTTGCCTAACTTTTATAAAAAGAAGAAAACTGGAAACACGGTAGATCCTCCCCATTCTACAGGTTGCCAGCCTATTTCAAAAATTCTCTACCATTTTAGAATTTACAAACTCTGATCACTCTATTGTGAATCTGACGATCTTTTGATTGACTAGTTACAAGTGAACGTGGAAAGTCATTATATCATAAAAAAATAGAAAACACAATCTAGGTCTGGGAACGAGTTTGTAGCGTGCTCCATTATTATCAATTTTGTTCCGCTGTTTGGCCCCAAACCCTAAAAAACAAATACCAAAACACAAATAAACCTAAAAAGACATTTTATTAATATGAAATTAACCATAAAAATATACCTATCGGGTTATATCCAGCAAACTCCAAATCATTCGGCCAAATCTAAAATGTACAATAAAAATTAATTATTTAATTAAATAATATTGAATTAATTCACATATAAGTAGAAATTCCACAAGAAGTCAAGGAATTTCTACTCCAATAACAAATATCAAAATGACATAAAAACAACAACAACAAGTACATAAAAATGTAAACAAAGCAAAAATCAACACAATTAACATAAATTAAACATATAGCGCAACGAAATGATAAAAAATATATTAAATAATATTTCACCTGTATAATAATATGAAAACAAACTAAAATTCCAGGTGAAATATTAAATGAAAAACATAGAATAACACATAACCTACCTTTTATGGACAAACATTGAAACTAGCAAAAAAACACATAGTTCACATGCACATATAACACCAACACACAGCATAAACACTAAAGAACTTGCGTAAAGGCTTTTACCTACCTGTAGATAACCGAATGACACTTAGTTCGCGAAATTATGCGCGCGCGACTTCGCGAACAGCACCAGCGAACAAACGTCAAAATGAAACTTCACGTATTGTCATGGTGTGATACACGAAATCGAAGTAAAATTTAAAGAGGAATTCAATGGTGTGACCAGAAAGGCAAAATATTTTATGTGTGAAAAGATATTAAGATAAATAAAATTTTTTCATAAAAGGTAGTAAGAGTGAAAGAGAAAGAAAACAAAAAGGATAAAAAGAACGAGATACATATATTTTCAAAAATACATTGATAAAAATATATGTGGCCATTTTGAATAAAAATAGTAAGAATATTGGTGTTTGAATTTGGACCGTTGCAACGGTTACGCGTTGCTTTCCTGGCTATAAAATCCGAGCACCAACAGCACTCATCACCAGTCGCTTGGTAGCAGCAATCGAATTGAGTGATCAAACTTCTATATGCTAAATAGTAATTGAAGTTATATATGCTCAAAGATTTGCAAGAACTTCAAACGTTAATAAGGACTTAGACAAATATTAAGTGATCGTGTCACACATATGCCAATTAGGTTATAGTGGCGCTGTATGCTTATATTTCAAAGTCCAGTAGCATAAGTATATAAAATTATATTAAATTTGTTTTATATATTTAACATTTTTTTCATAAATAAAGAAAACTTGGTTGTTAACTGACGCGTTTAATTTCTATTCCTAAACTCTTCAGTTTGCATTTAACATCCGCCATTTTCCAGGTGTAGGCGTGATGTCATCGGTGAGGAGCTTCTGTTGTTTCTCGTTCTCGTTGAAAAACTGAATCTGGTAATTTTGACAGACTTGGTTTTTAAGTCAGAGATAGGAACAAGTAATAGGCAGAGGGTACATCCACGATTTTTGTCGCTTCCGCTTGTCGTACGTGATCAATGGTGAAATGGTTCTGGAAAACCTAATAAACCAACAATCAATAAGGTATAAGGCACAAGTAGTAGTGTAGGGTCTAGGAGGAAATCAAGCGGCTTAGTCTTGTATCACGGGAAAATTTTTTCTGCAAGGCCATGAGGTGTCTCTATGGAAACAGATATAAAATTGTGTCAAGGTTGTTATGTTCTTGTAATGGTTCAATAAGTTTATGAAGGAGAAATAGTATAGTTACCACCGCCGATGAGTTTGATGGCGTAATTTTATATCTTATGACTAGACTAGTCAATTTTCGAAGACGCAGCCAGATAAGAGAGAATATTTCGTTTTGGAGGCCTTCAGATCTACACGATTCTTGTGGTCCTAGGGTAGATTCAGTGCGATTCCTAAGCGTAACGGAGATATGAAATGGTTTAGAGGGATTCGGAAGCAGATAATTTATAGGAAAAGACCAGCTGACAACCTTGATGCTTAGGGAGCACTGGATCTGTGGTTGCAAAAACTGAGTAACGTCTACTGAACTCACAAACACAGCTCTGTCAGCTTAGTCCGATTCACCACGTCCAATTGCTTTACTCAGGGAAATATCTGGGAGTATGTAAGATACTGAACTGGAACGTACAACTGGACTACAAAAGTTGTACTGGATGTATAAAACGATCTTTCAACCTGTAGGCACTTTTCCCGCTACAGTATGGTGGCCTAAGACTAAACAGGTTAGGGCGATACTCAAGTGCAGCAAACTGCAACGGCTTTGTTGTCTCTCCATTATCGGAGGTATGCCTGTCCCATATCCACGAAGGAGGCAATCATTACATTGACCGCATTGCTTACCTTCATATGAAAAGTGAGCAAACCATGGCGGTTTTTGGCGTTAGCAAATTGTTTGACAATTTTGTCCAAATCAAGTTTAGTCGCCAATTCAAGATCTATGCTCAAAATACAGAGTACGTGTTTATCCATTTCAGTTTTGAAAATGAACGCACAGCTGAAGGAGAGGTAACAGATAACGTCAAATACAAAAAAAGCGCTGCACGCACAATCGGTAAAATCAAAGCCAGTATTTTATAATCTATTAATAAAAATTGAGCAAAATCTCGGATAGATTTGAGATTTCGCCGAAAGAAGTATCTACCTACATATTTGCCAGATTTCAGCAACGAAGTTATCCTCACGGATATTGTCGATCAAGGAGGAGATGGGGATGATGAGAGGTACCACCCAAAAATCGTGTGGAATGGTCCTGAAAGCTCTCACAGAAAACGTGGAAGGTCGACTCATCGTCCTCAAAGCAAAGCCTTCACGAGGGTCCTTCCTTGTATCCTCCATATGTGATAGTTTAGGGCACAGTGACCGGTAATCAAAGCCGAATGTCCTGACATCGTTTTTACTGCGCCTCAATGAGGGCCTCGGTCGTCTAGGGGTAAGGCGCCTGACTGCTATCTCAGAGGTCCCGGTTTCGAATCCCTGCCAGCCCCACGGTCCTTTGCCTTTTCCACGTTCCCACCCACATAACTTTCCTTCTTTCTTCTCCCCTCTTTACATTCCTGATTCCTCCTATCATAGCCTTCGCTAGGCCTTCCCCGCTCCACCAAGCGCATGTCATCGGTTGGCTAATGAGATTCAACTCGTTTCAGGAGGCATAACACTGGCAGCTCCTTCTTACTTCTATCTCTTTCTACTCTCTATCTTCCGGCTAGAGCTGCTGTTCGACATTCTATATGAAAAATATAGATTGTCGAACAGTACAAAGGGGCTTCCCCTAAGCCTCTAGTCTATCACATAAAAAAAACAATTCCTTGGCCGCGTTAATAGACAGCACTGGAAGGAACCGCTTAGAATTTGCCAATCCAGGCGCGGACCTTCAACATTCAGCATGGTTAATCAGCCAGGCCCTTTTGCAGCAAGCTGGTGGCCACATAATAGCCGGGCCTGGACCTATGACTGCAATTTCAGAGCCCTGTTTAGCCAGGGCAACCGCTTTTCCACTGACTTTGAAGCTGCGAGGTACTGGCACCCAGACAAGAGTTAAGCCAGCTCTACACGATGCGTTGGTTTCATTCGAATGTGGGCTTCGAACGATTCAGTCAATACCGACAATAGCCCGAACATATCTAAACATGGATGTTGGACACTTGACATTGGGCATTCGTAGTTCAAGCATCGGACATACGATGGGTCCTGCCATCAAGCGTCTAACGCTGGAGGTATTCATAGCATCATGCAGAGCCGGCTTATCTTGATGAGAACAACAGCATTTTCAGCCCCAAAATAATTTAGACTTGGTACTAATAGACCTTATCGCCCTAATTACCGCTTCGATGAGAGAAGATAAAGATCCGTTTGTTCTGTTCAATAAAAGTTCAGGTTGGCCTGTCTTGTATGGGCACGGAAGGTTGCTCAAATTTTGAGGCACAGGGCCGTAAGAACTCCTGCCGTATTAATACCTTTTTTTTTTGAAACTATTAGAAATGTAATTCGACCGGGTAGAGCAATGTTGATTATTGTAGAATGTACTTAAAGTTAAGTATATGACTTCAATTGTATTTCGATACATATAATTAATAAACTATTTTTCATTTATTCCTGTTAATTTATAAAGGGACAAGAGAGCGCCTTTGGCTTTGTTGCGTCCTCCCGCGACGCAGGGCTTGTGGGGCGTTATTTACGCCACTGAATGGCGGCATTTTAGCAGAGCCCGCCGTAATCAAAGCAATACTTTGAACGGCTCCTCAATGATAATACTGACCCCACGTATATCAACGAACGTGCGGATATTACTAGATGATGGGATGGGTATTAACATGGAAAACTATTCGGCATGAAATTGCTTCAATTCTATCGAGCTTGAATTGTGAAATTTCAAAATTAAAAAATAAAGTTATATCCTGTTCGACCAACTGAAGTCAGCGTAATGTCCTACGAGAGTGGTGTAGAATAAATCCGCATGATGGCGTTGGTAGTTCTTTCACTCTTAACTTTCTGACTATAGATATTATTACTGTCCGACATTACACTCAATGATGGAACCGTCGATAGTATACAAAGACGCAATAGGTATATCACTAATCTCTACTTAGTATTTCTCCTAAAAAAATATAGATATAGGTACCTACATAACATATAAGTAAGTAATAATCAATATCTATTCTCAATAACCCTTACAAAGTTGTAACTACAGCCTAAAATCATTAAATAAATAAATCCTACCTTCATCTTCATACTTGAACTCAATTAGTAAAATCTTGCTGCTTAATCATTTCTTGAGAAAAAAATCCTGTTCCTCTTATATACCTATATATACTTAATTAATTTCATTACAATGTTTATTTCATAGCAAATCCACTTTATTATAAAAAGATTTTATCTTGTTAATTCTTGATCTCAATGTACATAGATATGTACTGTACATACCTACATATAGTGCCTACAAAAATATTTATGCTAAGCAGTTTAACATTATTTTAGTAAAAATACCTTCGTTTTTCTTGCATCAATCAGCATTATTCTCGTTAAAGTCATCGGCATAAGGATTCCAATTAATCATAATAAATTGTTTACCATTAAATCAAGTAAATATATTTATATGAAGAATAAAACTAATTACATACTGTGTATAAGAATTTTTTTTTTACATAAAGTTGATTTTGTTATTATTTTTTAGTTTAAATTTAATAAAATATTTGTTTATATACTCAAGAAATAAATAAAATTTTTAAGAATTACATAAATAAATACTCAAAGTTACCAATGCTTTTTTGACATGAAGAGAGAAGCAACCAAAAACAACCTCAAATAAATGGGTGTGCACCTTTAAGGAAAAGCCACAAATGAAATTCTAATATCACCGCACCGAAAGCTAATCCCCACATATCAAAAAAAATATAAAAGAAAATATACCTACTACACACCACAGAAAAAACATACAAGACCAAGTATAAGTATAAGAAGAAGAAGAAGACCAAAGTAGAAGGAAATGTATGATCCCCCAGTCTTCTACTATGGCACGGCTACATAAAACTAATATTCATATAAGGGGTATAGAGAGAGAGCGGATAAAAATTTATGACTCCGCCCTCTCCGGTAAGAGGTATAAAATCATACCTATACCGGCTCAAAATATACTAACGGCTAAGATACGAGGTTGAGTAACTTTCAAAAAACCCCCCCGACAGTATATCTAGTTGAATATATGTAGGTATATATAGTATATCTGCACAATTCTCAACCTCCTCGAGTTTTAAACCATATCGAAAGAAGGTTTTCTTATACTTATTATTATAGGTGGTATAGCATATACCCTGAGCACAGGTTTATGCGGTAGGGTGTTTTAAGGGGTTTTTGTTGTAAAGTGAAAAAAAAGATAAGAAGTGGTTTGCTTATTATAGAGTGTGTAATACCCAATTTTTATTTGTTATAAGAGTTTTTGATAAAATATGTTTTTTTGATAGGTTTTTGCTGTATAAGAACTGCACTAAACATCATACCCTACTACTAAGAACTCCATTTAAATCTTAACAAACATATAATAAAATATCGTTCTCTCCCCTTCCCTTACTCCATAAAAAATATAAAACACAACCTAAATAAAATAGTATAAGGAAGCTTTTAGAAAGGTTATATCTAGGAAAAATAAAATATTCTCCTTTTTTAAAAATTACAAAAAATGAAGCGCGCCCTCTCCTCAACCATATTCCAAATTTGGCCCTACTCACTACTATTCAAAAATAACACAACCAAAGAAGGAATTTTTATAAGAATGAAAACCTCTCATCTCGATATATGTCACAAAATCATATGGATTAGAAAGAGATAACACGATATTTGGGGGTTTCATTTGAAATGAAATATAAGAAAAAAAAACGGAAAAATCATCAAAATTTCATATAAAACTTGTGTATAAGTGCGGGAAAATTTGTTGTGTTTTATTTATACAAAATTTTTTTTTCTCATGCTTACCCTCTATGTGCCTTCTTCTCTTTTTGTGTAGTATTGTTGTTGTTATTTTCGAAATCTTCTTATTCATTTTTTTTGTGTTGTTATACTCCAGTTTTATACTTATACCACACACCATAACGCCATCTACATTTATATAAATATATTTATCAAGGAAGAGTATAAGAAGAAGAAACAGTCAAGCAATACTACACTACCTAGAATATGGATAGCGCTCGGCCAACAACAAAATAAATGTCGGCATGAAGCATTTTTTTGTTGTTGTATTTATCGAAAACGAGTAGAGGGGATAGAGAGATATTTTCCATAAGATTATTATATTGCTCCGCCTAACCTTGTCATAACCTTATAAAAATTCATTTCATACTTATATGTTAGAGAGAGATGCCAAGTGTTATATGAGAATATAAAGTATAATTTTTCGGGAGAATATGCGCAATGGGTATTTGAGGGAGTTTTATAAACGACGGGAAAATAGAGAGAACCGATATAAAAAATTTCTCTTATACGATTTTTCGAATATTGTCTTATTTACTATGATGGCTTCGAATTTTGTATAAATTTGTTTTGGGAGTTTATACAAGAGAGCGACGTGTATAAGAACAGTTTATATACCTGCACCTGAGCTGTATAAGTGTGAGTATTCGAAATTACACTTTAGTTTAAATTTGAGGAGAGCTGCGATGCATATGCTTGAAGAGAGAGAATGCGGTTGAGAAGTTTTGTTTGATTTCGAAATTGAGAGAGAGAGCAAGAGAAAGAGCTTTTATACGATCTTATATACACAGTTGATTTTCGAATATGAGAGATGGATTATGATTGGTATATAGAGAATTCGGTATGAGAGCTTTAAATATGATATAAAGGTAGGTCTTAAGCACCTTTTGTATCCCATAGATGTAAAAACTAATACACCTTTACAATATATCCGAAATGGGTGGCGAAGATATGACAGGCTGGGATTATGAATTCTCTCCTATGAAGAACGGATGAAGGAAGGCGATGACGAAAAAGAAAAAAAGAAAATAAATAAATATAACAATACCAACAACAAACGAGAGAAATATGCAAAAAGAAAATGATTGGTGGTGGGGATTTTGGAGATTTATGACACTATTGTGTGTGCTTTAATAGAGGGGGTGGTTTCATAAATATAGTATAAGACTTTTGTTTGGAGTAAGTAAGAAAGTATAAGTGTAGATTTTTGTAATTATGAGGTAAAGGTAATATTATTTATGATTATTATAAGTATGTAATTTTTAAAATATGGTTTGTATTACATTTAAAAAAATAATATTGAGAATTTTAAGTATAAGACTAAATATTTTTGGGAGTAGTAAAAGATATATTATAAGTATGTGGGTATGGCTTGTGGTATAAGTGTGTAGAGTTACATTGCGAGGTATAAGGTATACGCATATCATACTTATACACCATAGCCTCATCTTCTCAAATACCAAATATATGTATAAAGCTATATATATTTATATGTATAAAATGTCCCGGTGGGGAGAGATTGTTGGGTGTTGTGTTTTTTTTGTTCGTTTTGGTGGTGTATATTCTGTGTGTCTTTCTTTTTCTTTTTCTAAAACCAGATTTTTCGTTTTCGAGTGATTTTTCTTGCCGACGTATTATTATTGTGTCAGTGCTATTTTGACGCGCGCTGTGAACATATCTGAGAGACGGAGAGAATTATTTGTTGTTTTTTTTTTTTGGATAATTAATAATAATTATTATTATTATTACTACTATTATATTTACTTGGTGTAAATTTAATTGAGAAAAATATATATTTAAAAAAATAAAATAAAAAAAAGAATATAGTGAGAAAAAATATATAAAATGTGAATCGTGGTTTTATTGAATTTTAAAAGTATAAAAGCGGAAAAATTATAACAACAACAACAAAAAATAATGATGATAAAAACGATTTTATAAGAAGAAAAGTGTTATCATGAAAATAAATGAATAAAAAAAAATTATAACAATAACGAATTTTAGATATTCAACATTTTTGTAAAGAAAATAGAAGAAAGTATAAGAGATTTTTTTTCGGTCTTCGAGAAAGGGGGGAAATAATATAACCTTCTTCTTATATTTATATTTTTTTTTTGGTTCTGTCTTATCATATTTTGTTTTTATATTTTTTTTTCTGTTTCGGTGTGTTTATTATATTGTATGTGCAATGCCTATGTATAACAGTTATGTACAATCAAATATAAAAAAAAAGTGTTATATATATTTTCTATATGTATTTGAGACATAAATATATATATTCTGACAAAAAAAAAATACAGGAGAGAACAAATAAAAAGAAAAACTTAACGAAAAAAAAAAAAATAAATAAATAACATAGGAACATACAAAAAATAAATAAATAAAGTGTATAAGATAAATTTTTATAAGATAAATGTTAAGTTAACATCAAACAACTCATCACTTATACTATATAAGTATATATATATGACTGACTATCGGTCAGCTGAGCGCGCGGCAAGTGTTTGTATGTAAGTCCTACCAAAATCGTGTGTTTGTTGAAAAGTTCTGTTTTTTCCGATGACAGTTGATGACGGTATCGTGTTCAGTAAACATGGGTGTTTTGTGAAAAAATTATTAATAATAATGCCGGATAATATCTTATTATGATTATTATTAAAAAAAAATTACCTACTCTTATAATAAGATACACGCATATTATAAGAAGAGTAATTAAAAATAATAAATAAGTAATCGTTTTTAAATAAATAAATAAATAAACAAAAAAAAAATATTGTTGATGATTTAAAAAAAAAAGTGAACGGATTTATGAAATATATATTATTAACAATTATTTTGTTTAAATAAAACAAAAATTAAAGGAGAAACGGAAATGAATGTTTTATAAATTAATAAAGCAAAAGTGAAAATTTAAAAACAATTTTTATTTTATTTTTATTATTTTTTCTTTAAAAAAAGAAGAAATTTTTGTGCAATATTTAAAAGCAACAACAACAACAATAATAAATAAAAATTATATACAAAAAAAATGAATCTAAATATCCAGGAAGTGAAATCAAATAACAAAACGGTTACAATTACAATTAAATTACTTAAAAATAAATTTAAATAAATAAATTAAAAAAACGATTATTCTGTAATAACAAAATAAATAAACAGGAAAAAACACATACGTCTAAATGTTATTAACAAAAAAGAAAAGAAAAAAGATTTTTAATTAATATCTACTTAATAATAAAAAAAATAAAAAAAAATAAGAAATTTTGTTATAAATAATTAAAAATTAAACATAAAAAATATTTGTGAATTTTATCAGCATTTATAAATAAAAAAAAACACCGGGGGCAAAAAGAGAAATTTTTATAAATATTAAAAAAAAGTGTTAAACCATAATTTTGAAATTCCTACATTATTTTTTTTTTGAGAAAGAAAATATAAAAAGATTGTTTCTCTGTTTTTAAATTTTATAAATTTTTTTTTTAAATTATTTTGATTGGTTTTCATTTTGGGTGTGAAATGCGAAGTGATTTCAGAGATAATACAGATACTATCAATAAAATGATACAATTTGGAACTGTTAAATATGGAATTGTTAAACAGCTTAAGGATCGTTCTAGATCTGAAAGGGGTAAGAAAATGGATTTTTTTAAATATCGTAATTTAAGAAGATTTTTTAGTGATGGAGGAGTGAATGGACCTTGTGATTGGAGATAATAGTATGAGGGGATGGTTGTTTTGATTTATAAAGATAATAGTGGTGTTGTAAAGATTCTTTGTGCAACAGTTGTGGATTTCGATTAATTTTAAAAAGGGGATTTTTGGGTGTCTGTACAATGTTTCTTTTAAAACTATTCTAAATAAGACTTTAGGGCCTACTTTGTTGATAACAGGCGTACTTTTCCATTCGAATGCCGAAAATTAAGAGTTAGATTTATTTGTTTCATTTATTTATGCGAAAGTATATGTACTTAGTTTTTATTTTGATAAGAAGATATGCCGGATGTGATGGACATAAGTGGCAGACTTGAACAGACTAAGTAAAATTATTGATAAAAATACAATTTCTTTTTACTGGGATTGGTTTTTATGTGAACAAACTAAACTTTTTCTTATTGTTGGAAAAATCGTGGTGCAATGTCAAGCTTAGTTTCCTTTTTTAAATTTATTAACTTATTAGTTACGCTATTTGTACCTATTAAAAGAACCTGTTTCTGGTACCTGCACTTAATAATTGTTTTTAAGAATAAATCATCGTAAAACGTAATGCACAAATTGCATTGTCTGGTAATGAGTTGGAAGTAGTACTTAAGTAGTTTTGAATCCTGAAAAGTAGTTCCAGTAGTTCGCTTCTGGAAGTATATTTACGGATCCTACTAGGAAGTCGTATTTTTTTCTTTTGGATTTATAAATGACAAATTCCCATTTAAAAAAAGAAGATTTTTAGTGTAGAAACATTCCAATAAATAGTTCATTCCTTAAGCGAATTTTTTCTTCATCTTAAATTTACCTACTTATATTTTCGTGTCTCCTCTAATAAAACTAGTAAGCAAGTTTTAGTAGGTAGAAGTTTGACTTTATTTTTAATCCCGATTTAACACTAGCATCTCTATTCAGTTTAATCTGGAATTCTTAATCATAAATTTACTCTTGTTATATATTTTAATTACCTACTTATTTCAAGATCGTGCCTGTTACGCTAATCAATTTCGATGAATTTATTGGGATTGAAACTTCTTATTCTTTCATATTTGTAAATTGTAATGTCCGGCTTGATTTCTTAAGTACTTAATGTTGCAAGAGTGGATTTGCCAACCAAGTCTTTTGCTAATTTAATTTTGTATTTAGATATAGTGTCCGTGATAGTAGATAGCTTAGATTTTTTTTTCTAGTTATGTTTGTTTAGTTTCATACTTAGTAAATTCAAGTGTTAAGTGGTCTTGTGATATATTATTACTCGCACTTTAGTACTTAGTCTCCCATGAGATTGTTAAGTAATACCCTTGCTATGGATCTTTCAGACCATTTATGAGAAAAATATGAAACTCTTTTGATGATTTGCTTAACAGAAAGTTTTGGATAACAGCATGCGTTTATAATCTCAGCTTCAAGTGTGACATGTAGGGCCACAATTTTACGATTAAACTGCTTTCTTGTGATGAAAAAATTATTCATTCAATAATTCTTTAAGTTTAATAAACGAGATGGATGAAATTTGTTTTATCACAGTGAAATTTCAGCCTTTTAATACAACTTTTTCAAACAAAACTTCAGGAAGCATTATATGCATTTTTTTAATCGATTAAGTGATTTTGTTGATAAAGCTCAAAGTTAGATTCTTTAATTTAGATATCCTGGATAAGGTTTTTGTCATAATCTTATTTTAAGCATTTAAAGCTATTTTGAGTGTGTGGCAAATTTGCTGGCTTTGCATTAAAAAAATTATATTCGGTTTCATGAAATTTGAACCAAAATTTAATTCTAAGCCACACTGAGTGAGGCTTTGTGCCGAAAAAGTTGTTAGTCTATTGAAATCCTGGCTTATGAATAGTAGATAGCCATAACTTTTCTATATAAAAGAAAAATAATAAGTAATTTTATTTGTAGTCACAACTTTGATCATTTCTAGCAATATTTAACCGTAAGAATTGAATTGATTGAAGAAGTAGAAATAAGAGAAGAGGAAATATTAAAATTAGTTCAGGCGATTGTTTGTTCTTGATACATATTGAAAGGATTTTATCATCTTATAAAAAATTGACTTGTCATTTTCTGAACTGTTTCTTATATTTTTATATCATTTTTATTTGAGTTGGTAGAAATATCTATTTAAGGACAAAAATTACTCAAAACCATCATAAGAACCGGCATGCAAAATTGTAGAATATGGAGGAAATAATTGCACACATAACTCTTTATTAAGTATTTCCATTTTACTAGGGAAAAGGCAGGAACAATATGATAAAATATTGCGACAATTTAATAATCCATGATAAAGATGAGCGCTGAATGTATCAAGGTATTGAATATACTTAGATGTGATATCTTCAACTGATCTAACCATCATGTTGGCGCTTTGCGCTTGTTTCGAGGTGAGCCTTTATTGCAATGCGAAGTCGTATTTTTTACTAATTGCGCTCTCACTTTTTCGTAAATTCTCTTGAAATGCTCCGCAACTTTTGTCCATCTTTCAATCAGTTCTTGCCTCGCATTATCAGACTCGTTTAGGTCCTGGTTTTTCTTTTGAATCATCAGACGATGCTCAAAACGAATATGGACATCTGATAATTAAATATATTCGATTTTGAGCAATAAGTCATTTTAGAGAGAAAAAAGTCTTGTTTGCTGTTAAATTGAAAATTAAAAATGGAACAGTTGGAGCAAGATTAATTATTATTATTAAATTAATTTTTAACCTGAAAACTCTCTGCCTTTATAGTCAAAAGCAATTGAAAAGCTTTAGATGAAGTCTCTGAGTCCTTCCAAGTTGTTGAAATCAATTCAAGGACTCGAATTACTGCAAGTGGTAAATACAGATAAGTTTTGATGAGATGAGAAATTGAGCGATGATGAGCCTTCTGGTAATTCTGAATCTATCTCGTTATCGATGTTATCAACAGTTATCTGCAAACAATAAAAATGCATTTATAAAGCAAACAACATATTTTCGTACTATGCCAAGATAATTTATTTATATAAAACTTGATTCGCACCTGAGTGGCTATTTTAATAAAAATATTGTTTCAGTCGTTGACTAGGTATATGGGTATATTCAGTCGTAGGTAGGTGTATATGACCTTCATCACCTTCAGGGAATTTTCCTTTATAGATTGGATTGACTCGGAAAACTTTCCTCAAAGTAGCAATATTATAGCTTTTGGGAACAGGCAAAATGCGCAAAGAACCACATCAGGCAAATATGATACTTCTTGGTTGAGATTCGTCGAGTTTTGGGGAAAACCTCTTTTGCAAAGTTGTGGCCTATTATCGTGATAAAAAATCATGAATTTTTTTGGCAATTTTTGGTGTATATTCTCACGCAAACTCTTCATAATGCCCAAATAGTCTATTTTTCACCATTTATACTTTGCTGCGGATTTCAAAGGACACAGCATCACGGTAGTCATAGAAATCTGTCAGGTTGATATTGATGTTAAAAGGAATTTGACGTGATTTTTAAGATTTAAGCTTGTTTTTGAAGTGCCATTCTGAAGCCTGTTGGGTGTTTTTGAATATTGTAAGTTTTGTGTCTAGGGATGGTAGCACGTAAGTTGTTTCAATCGACCTCTTCATACAAAATTTTTTGTAACACTTGAATTTAGTTATAATGGATTTTATAATGATCGGGTTAGAAGAAGTTCGGGAAACCATATTTTCAGTATGACTCCTTTTGATCTTTCGATGCTCTTTTTGTTTTGCTTTTGGATCTTTTTCTGAACCAATGGGGCACAGCGACGAGTTTCATGCTCAAAATCACTTTTTCACCATATTCTTTGTAAGATTTTCGATCACTTACCAGCGTCTTTATGTTTTCGCCTTTTGTTTACCTTGAAGTTGAACCAGGATTAGCCAAATCAACTCTCGCGGCCTTCTTTACATTTTTATGCTTACACGCACGATTCAATGTTCACGCTTCATTTTCAGCAGTTCGGCAAAGGAACTTTTGTTTGATTTTCAAAATCTCAACTAAATTAAACCAAATGTATTGCTGTGAACTTAAAACGATGTTTAACACTTCTGCGAACACACCGAGTGACAGATGAGGCTTAAACCCCGCTTAGTAACATTGCGTAATGATTATGCCTTGACGACATTAATGATTAGGCTTTGATTTAATTGCTACTTTAACAGAAACTAGATATTTTGAATTAAAACCAAGGCCAAATTGAACAATCGTGATATTATTATCATAATATTAGGTTTTCCATAAATAATTTCGTTCCAGACTTGGTAATGGTAGCCGAATTGGCAACTAAGTCATACCGATAGCACTATCGATTATTTTTTGGGTGCCAGCAGCTTTGTTTCGGAAGGGCCTGATGTATAGCTCATTCCCGCTATCATTATGAACAAGTTTGCTACATTCTGAAACGAAAGAGAAATTTTAAAATATCTCAAAACCTCGGTAGAGACCATGGGAAATCCTGGGTCTTTAGATTTGTTTGGGGAAGAATTATATAATTCATTAAAAAACACGACTTATAGTTTATATATAGTTATCAGAGAAGTTTTATTTCCCTCAAAGCAACCGTTCCGTTTGTATTTTCTTCATATGCATTAAATTAAACTTAGAAAAACTTTCGTATGTTCCATAAAACTAAATCTACCATTTGCCTACATCTACTGCCAGTCTACTCTAATGCACCGTGCACATATGTATATACTCATAATTTCAAAACAGCAAAACTATTTATTCAATTAGTTTTTTATCAAATATTTCTACTTGATAATAAATTGTAGTAAATAATGCTTTATCACTAAACCGGCTTAATGCATCTAAACAGCACTAATTTTATTTAGAAACAAAAAACTCACATAAACAAATCAAAACAAATTTTTACCTGTCATGTTCGCTTCGGCTTTGTGTCAATAAAAGATTTGAAATCATGTCCGCTTTCAAATAAATTTTAAAATCAATCACCGAAATAATTCGTACTGGTTATGGAAAATTGATATTTTGATCTAGGGGTTATGATTAGGACTGATTGCGCAACTTAGTTACAGTTAAAGGAGCTGCAAAATGAATTTTAATAATATTTTAAAGCATTTGTTTCTTTAAAATTGCTTAAAATTTTTTGTAGGTAACTCTCATCAATTAATCGAATATTGTAATAAGAACTAAGTAAGCCCAACTTAAAACACATTAAATTTACACACATAATTATTGTACAATTATGACGTTCGTACTGATGTGCATACAAAAATAAACAATTGCAATTAACTATTATTAATATTCTTTTTGTATACTAAGAAAATAATTCCCCATCACTACGATGATGATGTTGTGCATGCCAAATATTTTCTTGTTTTTTCTATGCAAAGTTATTTCAATAATTCCGATGTGTCTCTTAAAAATAAAACTGTCGAGATATTTTGTTGCAATTTTAATCATGCTTAAATAATTTATTTGTTGTATTTTATTGTGTGATTATTTTTTAAGTTCATATTGTGACTAAGTAATTTGTTTTCCACACCTTAATGTAAAAATACTTATTATTTTTCCACACCTTTTCAAATAAGTAATAATAATGTAAAGAAATAACATTTGTTACTAGGTTGAAGTTTTTATATTACGTGTACAAGGAATTTTTTCATGATATTTTATATTAAAAACATGATTTTCTTAGAATGTACGTTTAGATTGGAATGATTGTCTTATGGTGGCTGGTTAGACCTTAATCATTTACTTCAATGAGTCTTGAATATTATAATCTAAAACATGCATTAGTGTCATGTAATGTCACAATCATTTACTATTTTAAGAAATTTACTAACTAAATAACTTTAGACTGCAACAAGTAACCATAAACATTTTTAAAGCAATAGGAATTCTTATTTAGATTTTGCGATTTTAGTTCCAAATCAAATTTTGAAGTAAAATAAACTTCCTTTATGGAGCACCAGTCAGGCAGAGTTGATGCAAACTTATCTCCCTTGTATTCTTTAGTCTTCGGTTACTGTCATACATTACTTGGCGTGGACAAAACCGTCTAAAAGGGTTGGAAAAGTTTGGGTGCTGCCAATAATGCACTGTGCAATGCTTCTTTGACTCTGCACACTCTACGTTTACTACTGAAAATGTCCAATACATCATAAGGGCTCATTTTAAACGGAATGCCTTGTGGCACATGCATTAAAGCTGCCTGTCATTCTACTGCGAAGTTGTGTTTTTAGGGCCTATGCGATTACTGGCTAAGTTGCGGCTAAAGTAAATCATTGGAAAGGTCGGTATTGCAGTGCGATTTATTTTTCTTACGAAGAAGCTAAAGTTGACTTCGTGTTACTGTTATTTTGGCCAAAACGAAAGCACCCCGTTGCAATATTTCATATATTTCCTGATATCAGTGGCTTTATAGCGGGCCATCGACTGAACAGTGCAGCTTCTACGGCTTTTCGACAGATGTTTCTCTGGCTTATTCCGAAGTCTAAATCTTTAGAAAGATGAGGCTTGAGTAGTGATGAGCAAACGCAAGAACAAGACAAGACTTATCTAGTCTTGGTCTTGTCTTGTTCTTGTTCAGTCTGTCTTGCTCTTGTTTTTGCAAGCATAACTATAAGTCTTGTTCTTGTTTTTGGTCTTGCAAAATATGCAAGAACAAGATAAGACTTCAAGAACAAGACCATTTTTGCTCATCACTAGGCTTGAGGATATGGAAAGAGTCACCAATGGTCCTTTTCTTCTCTCTATCTTCCGGCTAGAGCTGCTGTTCGACATTCACTCTATACGAAAAAATAGATTGTCGACAGTACAAAGGAACTTTCCCTAAGCCTCTAGTCTGTCACAAAAATCTGGTTGCCTGTAAAGTCCATATACGGGCGAAGTTTTTACGTGACAAGAAGACGTTGTCTTTCTGAACTTCTCTATACTGAAATTCAACTGTTTTTAATCTGGATAATTCTGTTAAGGATAGGACGATGATATGAGAAATATGAAATGAAAGGAAGTGTTTCCATTGTGATGTGCTTTGCGAAAGTCAAGTCGATGATTGTTACTTTTAATGTAGTTGACTTAAAAACATCTGACACGCATTCGAGATTGTACATATCTTTCATGAATTTGAGAAACCTGTCGTCAGTCTTCACATTGGTGTTGAAATCACCACACAGAAGGACTGGTATGCTAGAATCAACTTCCAGGAACGGATGCACGGACTGGCTGTTGTGAACATACGGATTGAGTCCTTGGGATAGTAACATTCCGATGTCCTGCAACCTAGCTCCTGGATGAATATATACAGCGCTGAGCACAAACTTGAAGATAGTATCAGCGGTAAAGCAAGTAACTTCAGCCAAACACATGTCACCTGCAGTTACGATGTGACGAGCTGTGTCTGTAATCGCAATTTGGACTACTTTTGCTGTAGATGTCGATGATAATTTGCGATAGATCGCTACTCCACCAGCTGTGTTGGTATCTGAGTTTGTTTGATTGTTCTTTCTGGATATGCACTCATAATCCTTGATTGGAACTGGTTCACGATTGTCTCGCATCCACGTTTCGGTCAGTACTAAATAGTCAGATCTTGGTATGACTATATCCGTTTCCATGTCCATGGCGTGGGCGCTTAAACTTTGACAGTTGATGTTCGTCACGATAGTTTGTCCAGCGTCGGTAGCGTCATCACAAAATTTTACTGCTTTTTTGGTGATTGTGTTGAGAGGGTGTCGGCCAAGTCGATTGTATTCATCGCGGATATCTCGCGTAGTGTCTGAGTCGTTTCCTTGTCGACCATGTTTGAAATTGAAGCAAGAATCCTTGTCCGTAATGATGTGCAAGCCGTTGATACTCGTTACGCGACTCATGGCCACATACCCCAATTGTTGTGGTTGCTTGGGAGAGTACTTATAAACGATGACTTCAAATGTCCCACCTTGGGACTTGTGGATCGTAATGGCACAAGCAGGCACGCATGGAAACTGTTTTCGTTTGCATTTCACTGATTTAGACGGTGTAATGTTAACAATCTTTTTGTACACTGGTACCCAATCAACGGACAAAGTATTTGGTTTGCTAAGCACATGTGGTCGACATTTGATTTTGGATTTGGCACCCGTATTTTTGTCTGGGAACTCAAACCAAAGAGTGATGATAACATCTTTGGTTGGCGGCAAAGTTGTGCTTGTCGATGGACCTGCTGCGGCAGAATGGTCATCTGCGTTGGCCGGTTGACGTTCGATGTGTCGCAAGGTTCCACAGCACCGTTAACCAATCCATCCGAAACATCGATGTTAGAGGTAATCATGTAAGGATACCCTTCTGCTAATGGCAACATGTATGGCAATCCGTCCGTCTCCGAAACCGACATCTTGTGAAGTTGCCCTTGATACTGGCGCTTTTCAGAATTATCTGAATATCCAAGCATAATATCAGTGGTGATACAGTTGTGTGCGTTGTTAATTGCACTTCGATTGTAAGATTCAACTTCTTCGTTACTATAATACAACCGAACAGCGTTGGGAACGTTCTTTTTGCACCAGGATTCGCTCTTGTTCCTGGACTCAATAAGTGCGATGTTAATGAGACTTAGTTTAAGTCCATTTCCAATTTTGGTGAGAATCGTGGAAAACCGCTCGTCAGTTTGTCGTACAACACGTACCAGTGGAAAGTATTTGATGCTTTGCCACAGTACAGTTCCACCCTGTTGGTTGCCTGGAACTGCGTAACACGGAAGGGCACGTACCGGTGGTAGCTGTCTAAAATCTCCGCACAAGATCACATAAATGCCTCCAAATGGTTGGTCGTAAACACCGGTAATCTGCTGCAGTCGGTAATTCATTTTACCGAGTATAGCGGCACTCATCATGCTGATCTCGTCGATGAAAACAGCTCTCACGCCAACGAACATATTTCTATAGGCTTGCAACATTTCGGTGGATAGAAGTTTTTGAACTCTAGAAGTTGTGATACGAAACGCTGAGTGAACTGTCGTTCCACCAAGAGGGGCTGCTGCTTTACCGGTGCTCGCACAAGCTACGTAGGCGTTGTTAAGTGAGTTGTGATTTTGAGTGTAACGATTGTAACAAATGTTGAAGAGGTTTAAACACAATCTAAACTCGAGATTTGTAATATCGTTAAACCTTATTTCAAGTTATAAATAATCTGTCATTTAATTAATGTTAATTTAATTGTGTTTAAATGTGATTGTTGTAAATGACATTAATCTAATCACTTTACTATTTCATGACATACTCAGTAGACGAAAACTTACCGTACGTCGTTCATTGTGAATGGACGTCAGCATCTGAGTGTGACATGTTTTTCGTAAATGCCTTCTAGCTGCACCGATTTATAAGACGTTGTCACGTCAAAAAAAAAAGATGTCATCCCTATTAAATGTTTTTTTTTCGGTCTTCCGCCAGAATGGAAAAGTGAAACCCGGCTCTTTTCATCGTACTTTTTTATCATTCTACTCATTCTACTCAAGCCTCATCCGTTGTTCCTTTAAGGAGTCGCAATCCTTTAAAAAAATTTATATTATAATCAAGTTATAAAAATAACTATGAAATAGCAACCGTATAAAATCCACGAATTTTGCCACGATTTTCCTGGCTAAGCTCAATCTACACAACATATCCGTGACGTGACAACGACTTCAGTGGAGTTCCTAGGCATCCGTGAAAAAAAAATATCGACACGATGTAACCACGGAAACAAATTCCCAATACTCTTCAGGCGTTCGTAAAAACGTCGCTACCGATATTTTTTAATTTATCCCGTACATTAAACCAATGCTTTTAAAATTCAGCTGTTTCCGTTTCGGTGCGATTTTTTTGTAGATTTTTTTTTACAGAATAACGAAGTACTATATGTATGAGGTGCCCAAGATTTATTTAGGATATTCTCTACCATTTATTACCAGTATATCCATTTTTAACAATGTCTCAAAAATCTGCTCTTTTTGGGGCGTCCTGCATAACATTAGCCAGTATTTCGGACGTTATAAGGCTTATTTCGGCTCGAATATTAGCTAAGTAGTTCGAAAAGGCGCTTCTTGAAAATGCCCATTAAATTCATACATTACAATTCGACTGGCAGATACTAGAGCTGCTGACTGCTAGAGTGAGCTGAAGAAACATAGACTGCCAGATGAAAGTGCGGAAACGCGGGATTATATCAAAATGTTATTTCTGGGTGATTGAGAGAAGTAAACGCTTAGAAACCAGCTTAAAACAAAAGCCAGATAGTGTGTACTATGCGTTTATTGTCGATCAGCAATCTTATTCACACAAAAAAGGATTTGGATTTGGCTGGAATATAAAGTTGCACACTATCAACGTATATATAAATTGTAAAGTTTACAGCAGCAGAAGATCATTTATAAAAGTCCAAAATAAAAGCGATCTAGAAATGGAGCCTTGAGGGACCCCGCTTAAAGAAGGTTCTAGTTGAACTTGAAAGCGGTTTTTAGCTAAGTTTAACTAAAATTTAAGAGCTGTTGGAAAAAGTGATCTTGGGAGGAAAGTTTTTTAAAAAAGCTGGGTTTGCTTAATGCTATCGAAGGCCTTTTGAGAAGTCGAACAGTGATAAACACATGATAGTTTCAGATATGGTGTGGGCCTTTAAGGAGAGTAGTTTGGCAGCTAACGGTAACACGATTAAAATTTGTTATAAATTGAAGTCGATCATTTGACTCAATGATTTTATTTATTATCAGCCTTTTCAGAACCTTTGTTAGTAATGGAAGAATTGTTATTCAAATTGCTTCGCCGTCCATTTAAGACTGCTTGTAGCAATAGAAGAATATTAATATGTCGAATATCAAAGAGACCGTCAGGATACAAGTGTAATAAAACGTACACGATTTTGGGCGCTTGAATATATGTAGGGGTAATCAAAAGCCATGCTTCCAAAATCTAGGGAATATTTGATTCGATGAGGAAAGAATTGAATATATAGTTTACGGGCTCATCGGATTAATTAAAGAAAACACTTTTTCCATGTTCACACATAAATTCTTTATTATTAACAATTTAATGAAAACTAAGTTCACTAATTAACACTCGCTATTTAATCTCTCACTAAAAACACGTATTTATCGCCTTTTAATTCTACAACTTAATTACGCTATGAATCGTTTAGAACACTTTTATCGCTTTTTCTAATCAAAAACCGACTTAAAACTATCGGCTTCGTCTGTTTTTATGCATCAAATCTCCTTTTGAATTTACGCTGCACATCATACCACACTATACTTTTCCAAGCTTCAAACTACAAATCATCCAAAGTTTAAACTATTTCTTATAGATGGTACCACGTTAGGTAGGAAATGGAGGAATTACAACAATATGAATAGAAATAGACGGGTATAATCAAGGTAATAACAGTTTTAGAAAGATAAACAATATATTATGAATCAGGATTTCGAACCCTGTAAATTTTTAGTGCGGGTAAGGGTTCGGGTTTAATACATTAAAATTTAATGGGTTTAGGTTCGGGTTCAAGCTTTCTCCCAGAACACAGACTGTTGAGGAAACAGCTAAGATGACCTTCAAACAATATGAAATTTGTTTGTTTCCAATTCCGGGAAATATGAAATTTTAATTTCTAAACGGCGTACACTTAAATCCCATTTATAACTAGGGTATTAAGCTCAGGTTCAACCTAGGTTCAACCCAGTTATAAACGGTCGAGTTGATACTGGGTCCACTCACCTCAACTTAGTTCTTCTCCCTGTATCGAGTTGATATTTCGCCTCATAATGCGGTTCGAGTTATAATTGGGTTGAAGTGACATTGATTTTGTTTGTTTACCATTCTTGAAGTCAGTCTGCTTTCGGCGTAGCATACACAGGAAGATAAAATCATTTTGTTCTGATTACATGGTTTTAAATTTATTTTACGTATCTATAAATGGGAATTTAACCAAAAATTTGAGATTATGTTTGTTTTAACCCAAAGTGAACTCAACTCGTCATCATATACGATGGTCGAAGTTTCAACTCAACCTCGACTCAACTTTTGAACCGTCATAAACGGAGTACTTAGATAATAATTTCAATTAAAAATTGTATCTGAACCGAATTTTTAATTGGGTTCGGGTTCAAGGATCGGGTTCAAAACCCTGTTATGAAAGAGTTTAGGAGCCTCATAACTAAAATCAATTTATAGATCATAGGAGTTTTCATACATTCATGTGAGATGAAGCTGTAAAGGAGGGATTAGCTTGGTATGTTGTTAGATATAAAATATTGGTTAAGGTGCATCAATTTAGTGTACCTACATTTCCATATGGCGCAAATTAATGCATACAATTTCTAATTGGAAGAAAAGGTATCAAACTTGAGGGGGTAAATATTTTAGCGACAACTAAATCCCGAAGGCGTTTCAAAGATTTTTTTTTAACTTTTAGGAATATCTAAGCAACACCCATTTAACAATTACTGACATTGAAGGACTTCAGACACAGTTTGCTCTATGAAATTATTTTCGATTCTTCGATCTTCATATCCAATTCAACTTTGCTATTTCGAATGACTACTCTACCGCTTTTATAAATCACAATAATTAACATATATAATGTTAGTGTTAGTGTGGCTCCTGAACGGTGGTCGACCAATGACTCAATCAAAACCACACAAAAAATCACTTTGTAGTTGATAACAAATTAAAAACGAAACTTTGTGGAAAAATATTTGCCTACCAATGAAATAAATAATTATATAAACTTAAAAAATTACACAGAAAAAAAAATCACAAAATATCACAGTAATTTAATTTAATTAAATTCCTTTTTTCGGCCCAAAAGTTCAAAAACTTTCGATATATGACCACAAGTAGAATTGAAAATAACCTTATCCATTTTAAATGAGCAATTATACATCACCATGCAGACTCAAAATCAACTATATGAATTTTGGCACTTGATTTAAAGTTGATTTTTTTTTATTTAATTTAATTTTTTTGTTTGTGAATTTTTAATTATTTTTTTTTTCACTATTTTTTTTTCTGTAGAGGTTGTGATAAACAATTTTCTTGTAATATTTAAAAACATACGAAATTTATGTAAATATATGTAGTTGTTTGTCATATATTTATATATAGGTGGTAGTTTATAATACATATAATAATAGTCTAGAAAGTCGATTTTAATTTTAATTAAATTTAACCAAATTCCTTTTATGGCGCGGATTTGTTTTTTTTGGTAATGCAATATTTGAATGGATTTTTTTTCGGTGTGTATAAAGTAGTAATTTCCGTGCTTTAATTGCCACCTTTGAGCTTTAGTTAAATTTATAATGAGATTTTCAAAGTGAAGCACAAAGAGTTATAATCATCAATCGTTAAATTATAAACGTACAAAAAAATATACTTAAAAAGAAATGAAGATTACAAAAAAAATACACGAAATTAGTTTGTTAATTTGAAGAGAATCTTGTGAAGTGTTCTTTTCTATAATTATAGCAAAATTAGCATTTTTTATCGATGCAAAAATTAAATAACGATAAAATCATGTTAGAGCAGGCAATTTCTCTCGTAAAAGGCTGGTTATACCACCATGACTATGTTTTTTAGTTGTTTTGTTATTATGGAAGCTTGATTTTGATTATCTCAGAAATATGCATGAAATTCTAATATTTTTTAGTTTTTTTTTAAATATTTAACAAGCAGTCACAAAAATTGCAACAGTGTCCTCGATTGTGTCCCTAAACAAATAATTCAAGCAAAAATTTTTATATTTTTAAACAATAAATTATTTTAATTTTTATATATAAATACACCAACCAGATTTTAATATGAAATTCAGGTTAATATCTTTATTTAGAATACAAAAAAAAAGAAAAATATTTAAACACCAACAATTTTTATTGTGTTCATAAAATTTCACATTGTAGTAAATTTTTTTAAATTTATGGCACAATTTTCAAGAGTGTATTTTATTGTATTGTAAAAAACATAAAATTGTTTGTAAAACAAACATAATGCCAAAAATAAATAATTGTTATATATGCGAAAGGAAAATTATTTGCTAAAATGTGCAATAAAATCGCATATGGTATACAGTTAGTATATTGATGAGATAAATTCGCTGATTGGTAACTATGCGTTTTCGCTGGTAGTGACGGCATCCTTAAATTTTGTATATTTGTTTCTATCAAGAAAGTTTTCCATAAGTCTGAATAGGGTGTTCCGTGATGTTGAGTCTGGCACTTTACGCAAAATTTGCCAGATTAATCCAATAAATTCACTTAATAATCACGAGGTCCTAGCTCGATTTATTTTGATAATTTTTAAACTTTTTTTATGTGGGAAAACCAAGCTTAGGAATCACCTTTTGTACTACCAGTCTGCCGTGTCGTTCAGGTCATGGTGCTATGTCTATTGGCAAGCTTGGTTTGAAATATAGAAAAGAAAATTATGGATCAGGTGTTGGAGCCGGACGCGATGAGCCTTAAGTTTGAACTCTTGGGTGTTGTACGAGTTCGAGAAAACTGACCTGAAAAATCGGTAGAGTCAACGTTCCTCGGTAAAAGCGTACTTTCGTTTTGATGGTAATAATTCTGTACCTCAGAACCAGACGAACGTAAGTCCAAATATTACCATTTTCAGGTTATTACATCATTGTATGTAGAATTTGATTCTACTTTAAGCCATAACAACTAAAGTCCGTTGAATAATCGCCTTTTGCATTTTCTAAGGGTTGTAAGAACGTAAGTCCTAACCTATGATTGAGCCAGACAAAAAGTTTTTGTGCTCTCCTGAAAAGTTGGCCTAGTGTGACTTACGTTAGTCTGGTTCCGAGGTACCGAATTGTTCGTTTCCATATACACCACTTGAGCGAGGCGAATGTTGCCGTTGCATGGCCGATGCGGCTGTGAACCCCGGCTGTCGATGCCACTTTCGTTTCCTTAACCAATGATCCTAAATATTTGAACATCGGAACCTGTTCGATTTGGGTCTCATCGAAGTGAACACTGGCTTTCGATCTGGTTCGTTTGAGCACTTTGGTCTTTTCCGCATTGATGTTTAACTCGTGTGACTGGGCGATGCAGAAAATGTAAAGGAGTCCGTGGCTTCGGCATCCGTGTCGTCGAACACGGCGCTATCGTCGGCGAGCATGAAGCCTTTTACGAAGTTGTCGTCGTATCAAACTCCGCGTCGTCCATCGAATCAAGCTACATGCACGCGCATCCCAAAAACTAGAAGTTCAACCATCCTACATCCATAAAAAACACTTCACTTAATTAATTCAAATATAAACATAACCCTCTAATCATCATCAATTCCTAGTTAAAATAAAAAAAAACGAAGCCCACAAAAAAAAGTTAACCATCCAACATCAAACAGTTACCTAACACCTAACACCCAAAACCATAGGTCAATTTCCTTCACTTGTAAATGATCCTCTTTGCTTAGCACATCAAACTCCATAAAAACGATCATAATTCAGCTTGGTCCGAAATAAGTAGTCCAAATACCTACATACAAAATGATCCGGCGCGATCAGTGATCAAGATAGTCCAGTCTCGATCCACATCGATCCATCTCTCGTCTATCCGTCATTAGCATACCAACGATCAAATTCAGTATATTTTTTTCGGTCTTCTTCGTCAGATTTCTCATTTATGAATAAATCTAATAAAAATCTCATTAAGCCGCGATCGGTCTAATGTTTATTCAGAAAAAAGGGAAGTGATCAACATCAACTGAAACCGAGCGCGGCCAACGCTTAACTTTCGTGATAATAATGAAATTTAGACCAAGATTTACACCGATTTTATGGTAAAAAAAGCGCCGTCGTCTCGTGTAAATCAATATGGATGTGAAAAATCCATGTGTGATGTGTGCTGGCTCTTCTCTCTGTAGGAAATTATGATCGCCGGATAAATGGATCTCGTTGCGCCCACCTGCCGGTTGCTGTTAATGCAAAATACGAAAAACAAAAATAAAATTTTGAAAAAAAAAAACTCCGAGTTTCCAAAGTTTCTTGTTTTTATTCAACCACAAAAAAAAAATTTCGTATTTAGCCTTCCGTTTCAGATTAAGGCGATGAAAAACCTGCTGGGTGAAAGCAATTTATAATAATTTTCAAGTCAGAAAAGAAATTTTTAATTAAACAAATTTATAATTAGAAAGAAAAAATAAATACTAATAACCTTGAATTAATTTCGAGTGGTGGGGGTGAAAAAAAAATTAAATTTTCAAAATTGATTCAGCTAAAAAATATTAATTCGACGTGAAGAAGTGATCGCGCCGCCGCGGTGAGCTAATTTTTCTAAATTCCCAAATGTAGTAAACGAGATCTTAATTCACTTTAAAGATCTTCTCATTTTGACTTCTTTGTTCTTAAATCAACTTTAATCACCAGAAAGTGGCTTTGGGGGTATTTAAGAATGAGGCAAAAAAAACACGCGGAATGAAATTGGTGCGTGGGATTTTTTAATATACATATATCGACCCAAAAATCCAAAATGTTCCATTTCATATTTTAAAGCTAGATTATGAGACTATTTGGGGGGGAGCACAAAAAAATTGTTTTTCGAGTTGAAATGAGGAGATATAAAACCGTTGGATCGTTTTGGGGGGCTGTTTTGTGGTATTTTTTTGTAGTTTGAAAAAAATTGAACTTAGGCTTATTAGCTATAGTCGTGACGAATTGCTGTGATTTAAATTCAAAACTGGTCTAAAACTTAAGTCGAGATTTATTTATACAATCAGATCTACAAGTTCCAACTTCTTCATTCAAATCGAAACGCGCTATTATCAGTCTTTCTAAAGTCTACCTCACTTAATGTCCTACAATACGTTTCTGCAAATTCTAAGAGTGCATATAGATCATATTCAACGGTTGATTGTCATTATAACTATTTTTGGTACAATTTTGGGACACTTTGATAGGTTTTTGGAAATTTTGGGACACTTTGGGACATTTTGGGACATGTTTTTTAAGTTGAAATATAGTTCTCCTGGATTAATTAAGACACCAGACACTAGCAAAAGTATTATTTTTGCATTTATTGGATCTTTTACAACAATATATGAATTCCATTGTGTGCAGCTGCAAAGTTTTTGAAAAAAATTGTACTTTAGTTTAAAAGTAAAAAAAAAAAACTAATAAACCACACACCCCTGTCAAAAAATTAGTTGCGCTGCAATATTTCTTGGAATTATTTTTACAAAACAAAATTTCTGGACTAATATAAAAGGCCATCATAAATCGTAGTAAAAATCCAATCCTATCCTAATCTATACCACTTTTTGTGCCTATGTAAATAAAAGGGTCGAAGCACTTCTGTAGCAATTCGTTATGGGTAAAGGGAAAGACATTTTACCAGAAAAAACAGAAAAGATGCAATTTGATGAAAGAAATAGCTATTGAAATGATCTTTCTGATATACGTCAATAGTTTAGGCGAAATCGCAGAATCAGCAAATCGAACCGATATTAAGATCATAGATTCGGTTGGTTGTCATTGCAGGATATCTTTTAAGCTGTGTATTAAGTTTTGTTAGGCCAACAATAATATGACGCGATAAATTTCATTTAGATCACGTTAAGTTCGTAACATTTGGCCTCGAGGTAAATCTCGCACGCCAAAAGAAGGTTTTAGTTAAAGCAAAGGAGTTGTATTTATGACTGTTCGCTTTGCAAATTGGATAGGTGTCTGTAAAAAAGAAAGGTATCAGTATAAGCGTTCCACAAATAAATCACTATAAACACAAAATCTGATTAAAGCACGGCTAAAACTTGGACAGACAAATTTTCCTGATTGATGATGTCATTACTCCAAAATCGACGAATCTTTATGCTATTAGGGGCCCATAGACATTTCAAACAATGCAAGAATCTTGTCAAGAAGTTACGATTTTGGCCAGCAGGGGCGCGAACTTCCTTTTAACTCGGTAATAATGCTCCGGGTTGATTACCGATGCACATACATCATTTTATCATCATATTAGTGTGTTGTACCTAACTCTGTGTTTAATTCCCAGCACAATTAGACTTCTTCACGTTTTTTATTCCTCGGCTTCACTGACCTCAGTTTAATAATGTTCAGTTTCATCCACAAGTTCGTGCTTGAAATTGTTGCTTTTTTCCTGTTGGCATTCCACTATTACTCTCTAGTTGAGCGAGCTTTTATGTTTAACTTGAGTTCGAATTCAGTAGGGCAAACTGAGGTTTGTTTCTTTCTTCATTTGAATATGTGGATATTCTATGCGAACTGAAGTTCAGTTCACCAATTTGATTAAACTTGCACAGTCCAGCCGGTGAAGCTGGAGTATTATACTATTATTGGATTACACACGATTATTACAAAAGTTAAGGGAGAATTCTGTTTATATACTGGTATGGAATAATCGCAAAGGATAGAGAATGCCATCGATGATTGCCATATCGTTACCGGTGTATTTGTATCGTTCCTACTCATTGTGGTACAAGTTTAAGTAGAGTGCTTGTACTAGGGAATATCTTGGAAAACTTGTGCACTAGTTTTGATTCTAACTTTTGCCAGAGTAATATAACATAAAATACTTTGTTCTGGTAGGAGAATTCATCAATTTTGAATCAAATGAAAAAAAAAATGTATAGCTTCAGAGTTTCAGATCATAGTTTTCTTTGGTTCATTTTTTCTGCTTTACTTTCATGCCAGAAAACCAATGAGCTTGCTTACTTAGCTGAAATGTTTCATTCCACAGAGTGTTCTTGAAATATCCCTAGCTTGTTTATCCGATCAGAACGATCTCAGTCATAGAGAAATTGACAGGAGTTAATAAAAATACAGCCAAAACTAACATAACCTGCTGGAGCGAAAGGGCATGGTTCCAATTGTCTCTCCTTAGGTCAATGTAGCGGTTTTATAGTATGACAACTTAGGATGACCCTGGCAATCCTGATTTTCAACCGATTTCTCCGGACATCCTCATTATTGCTGATATAGTCGCTTAATATCTTCTCTTCAGCCACGATAAGCAGAGGGCTATGGGGGTACTGGACCAGTAACGCCATCGGTTGTGGGCTCGGATGTCAGCTTTATTCGGGACAATAACCTGTGTGGTTGTTGTTAGATCTGAGTTTTTTATAATGAGCTTTAGGCGTGAGCCGCACAAAACTAATTCCGCTGAAGTGGGCTAGTTTGTCTTGGGTGTGCTTTCAAGCTTCCTACCTGTATAGCTGCCCAGCTGATAGTTTTAATTTAACTTATAATTCTATATAGCCCAGGCAGGTCAGACCCTACAGAGCAAACAGAACCAGACAGGCAAATTCATATGCCTAGCTGAGTAGCTGCCTATCTGAATAGTTGTGCACTTATGGGGCCTGGTCTGTCTGAGGCACAGACAACAATTGGAACCTGGATCAAAATCCCCCACAAGATCCCACTCAAAACCACTGATTCCCACCGAAGGCTACTCCGCCAGCATGAAAGCTCATTCTAGACACATTAGCCTACAACAGCGAAGTTCAATTAGTTTCACACATGTGGCGCTCACCCCCAAAGCTTATCGTAAAAAGCTAACCACACAGGTTTTTCTTCGGATAGAGCTCACATCCTTGCCCACAATCGATGAACACACTGGTCCGGAACCCTCATCGCCCTGCTACAAAACAACACAAGAGAAACACTATGCCCCACCGGATGTCCGATCGGATATCCGTCAGATATATTTTTTTCACCTGAGAAGTTGTTAAGGGAATATAATTAGAAATTATGACGATGTCTAAAATCAGTTAAAAAACGGATGTTTGATGGTTGGTTTGCACACCTCGGGTCAGTCTAGGGGTCTCCAGATCCTTAATCCGGCTCTCTTCCTGATCTGGATAAATTTTTCATTGAAAAGTCACAAGAACGAATTTTTGTAAACCATCTTTTCCATATTCAAGCAGTGCTATTGCGGGGTTTCCATAGCGATTTGGATGCAATCGTTACTTCGTAGCTTAGATATTGAGAGCTACATTTATATCGTTAAATGATCGATAGCCGATTATGCAAGATCGTCTACTAATAACTAGATTTTCTTTATTTTTTTGATCGATGGTTTAAAATTTTGTATAACTTGTAGGAAAAACTATGTTGGACTGATCTTGTTATTATATTTCCAATCTTAATTTTTTGAAGTTTAAATTTTACCTTCGTACCTCTTCAGTTTAAAAACTAATCATCTAAAACCAAAATTGAATCGGTTATCTATACACTCCTAATTTCATATTCATCTTGTTAATAGTTATGCTTGTTTCACGCTACAAGCGCCTGGTAAATTGCTGATTCAAAACAAAATAAAACAAGTTCCTCATAAATGGTAAATAATATTTTCCAAATATCTTCGACACTAATGCGGCTAAAAACTTTAAAATTTTATTAATATCTTAATATCCCCCAAAACTCCATCTTTAATGCCTCTTATCCACCAAGAAACTAAAAAAAAGCCTTAAAAATAAAATTAGTTTTCGAAAAAGTCAAAACCATTATAATTTTCAATAAAACCGAATAAAATTCTAAAAATTCAAATTGAAAATTTTTCAAATAAATCAAATCCAAAAAAAAAAAAAAATTCGTTTGAGATAAAAAAAATTACCATAAACCAAAGATAAAAGTTTTGGAAGAAAGCGTTATGAATTACGAGTAAAGTCCTCACAGATTTGAATAAAAAATAATAAAAACCACCGAAAAAAACTCATTTCGAATTTCTAAAGTAGTCGAGTGTGTTTTTTTGTGAATATGCCAAATTCAGGTGTAAATCAATTATCTTCGGGACAGACGGCATCACAGGAAGACGCGGAAGAATCTTTGAAAAGAGTTAAACGGTGTCAGAAAGATTAGATACCATTAGGTTAAGTACCCGCCAGAGAAGAGCACATTTCAGTCATCGATCGATTGACGCAGGAATTCCACATCTCGAAAGGCATACGGGCGATGGAAATTTAAAGCGTCGAATTTTTGGAACAAATTTCAACGAAATCGCTTGACGATTTCGATATCGAAAAAAAAACGTTTTTAGATTAATAAATAAATCAGACTGGTTTTGGGTGAAAATCGGTTACAAAACGACTTTGTTAAAATGGACTCAAAATTGTCTTGGGGCATATTTTCGATCTTTATGCATGGAACAAAGGCTTCATCCTGGACTGATAACACTGCACTAGACCCCGGCTAGGAGCTAGGAAATCAATTAGACTTTCTAATCTAGTTAAGCTGTGAATTGCGCGTTCGTCGCGGCTCGGCATATCTCATTTCACGGTGGTTGAGTCTTGAATTTCATGCAAACATGATTGGATTAGATTTTGGCTAATTTTAATCGCCACTTTTTTTGTGGATTGTTGTTGTTGGTTTTTTTTTGAAATTTTATGCTTTATTTAAAAAGATTTTAATTTCGTAAATTAGCCAAAACATAGTTGAGTGTCGATTGAATGTCATGCAATTTTGTAGTTTTTTTTTGTTCGTCTACGCAATTGTTCTTTTGTGTGTGATCAATTGATTATGCTGTGCCTAACCTAGTGAACTGGTTTTGCATTGAAGTTGGTATTGTGAAGGGATTTGTGCGTGGTTTTTGATTGTTTTATTTTGGTGATTTTGAAATATCCTTCAAAGTTTTTAATTCACTTTCTAAGTTTTTAATGCTTAACATGGTTCCGTGTTTCTGATTTTAGGAGAAACGTATTTTGCGTGAAGAACATAGTCAATAGTGCTAGCTGGGTCTAGTTCTACATGTAATACTAGATTGACAACAGTAATCACGATGTAAAGGAGCCTGAGATCGGGGCATGGTGGAACTGTTCATTTGGCGGCAGAAGGCACTTTTATGTAGTATAAAGGCTTTTGTTGATAACTTGTATATTTTTCGAGCTGTAGGGGGTGGGAGTGGCCGTTTTCTGGGTTTTGGCAGAAGAGCCAAAAATATCTATTTTCCCGCTAGTCAGAAAATCAAAGTTGACTAATGGGTTTTAAGTGAAATATGGTCATTTATTTATTTATTTATTTATTAATTCGCCAAACAAGGCACACTTAAACTAGGTATACATATATGTACTTAGATTAGACATAGTGTATCTTTTATAATATAATATAATATTACTATAACTACTGATAGCTACTAAAACCTACTATTGTCAGAGAGGGGTTATGTTAGTAGGGATTTGAGTATTTTTTTATAGGATGCCTTGTTTAGGGAAGGGGAGAAAGAGGAGCTATGGCTATTAAAAACCATACAGCATCTGTTGACGGGCTCGTTCCTTGCGTAATCGGTGCGGTGTGGATATTCCCTAAGTAGTTTAGTGTGTCGTGTGTGTCGAACTACATCATTGAATTTGATTCTGTCCGACAGAAACTGCACTTTAAGCTTTCCACTTAGGACGTCAAAGGCAACGCAAGATATGAGCAGTTTCCTCCTGCTAGACAACGGCATGAGATCAAGCACTTTGAGCCTGTCCAAGTAGTGCGGCAGGGTTTGGTAGTCATGGGGGTTGTGTAGATGTCTCAGGGCAAAAAGAAGAAATCTCTTTTGAATGGATTCGATCCTCCTACTGCTCACTTGGAATATAGGATCCCAGATAGGACACGCATATTCCAGGATAGGGCGGACTAAAGAACAGAAGAGTGTTTTTGTGACCCATACATTACCAAATTCTTTGGCTCTCCTCTTAATGAAACCAAGAAGTTTGTTGGCTCTGGCAGTTATATTATCGTAGTGCTGGTTGAAATTGAGTTTTTTGTCTAGGACGACGCCTAGATCTACGATATGATCAACCTGATTCAACATTATGCCATTGAGATAATAGTTATGGTTCTGTGTGTTTTTTAACCGGAAGAAGGTAATTGCATGACATTTGCTGGTGTTAAGTTGCAGTTTGTTCATGGTGCACCAGTCGTGTAGGGCATTGAGTTTTGTCTGCAAGAAGGAAGCATCAGTTTGGGTCTGAATGACACTATAAATTTTGAGATCATCCGCGTAAAAGAGATGTGGAATATTTGCTAATTTATCGGAAAGATCGGAGATGAAAATATTGAAGAGAAGGGGACCGAGATGACTGCCCTGAGGAACGCCAGAGGTTACTTCGATCTCATTAGATAGAAATCCTTGGAATCTGATAATCTGTGTTCTTCCGTTCAGATATGATTTTAACCATTCCAGGGCAGAACCTGATATACCAAACTTTAATAGTTTTGCGATTAGGATGGCGTGGTCCACTCGATCGAAGGCCTTGCTGAAATCAGTGTACACAGCATCCAATTGATGGCCGCTCTCCAAACCGCATAGCAATTCGGAAATAAGGACCATAAGGTTAGAAGTTGTTGAACGTCATTTCCGAAAACCATGTTGTTGTTCGTTTAGGTATGGAACGATAAGAGGAGCAATCCTGATATACAAAATTAAAGATGACAAAATTTCTTCAAAACACATCTAGTTTTCGAAATACATATATTTGAAAAACGTCTAGTTTTCGAAATATAAACTGAAAACAGTGGAAAAATTTTGAGGTTTTTCGTTTTTTGTTGTGAAGCCGAACTCCAAATAGGCAGCAGAATGTAGTCGAGTGCAGACTTTAGGCTGGCTGTCCCAAAAGGCCAACCTCCGATTTGCCCTTCACAAAAAAATCATAATTGGAACTATTACTAACAAGTCGCCCCAGCAGCTGCACGGAAGTACTCCGGCCCTCAAGACGAGAGCCGGGTGGGTTGTGAGGTGAGGAGGTCCTACCTTAAATTCTGGAGGTCCTACCTTAAATTCATTCATCGCCCCTTACCTGAACGGGTGAGTCCCTCTGAGGGGAACTAAACATGAAAGCTCAGCTGAGCGGGGACCATTTTCAGCCGCTATTCCATCCAATCGTTCCTTTACCCGCACACCCTATTATCAATATTGAACAAGCAGAACGCCTCACACAGGTACATCTGTTTCCCACAAAACACACAGGTATTTTAATTCTTTACACCTTTTAACAACAGAACATTTACCAGCTAAAAACTCCAATAACAGGTAATCAACCTAATGGTAAATAACTTAAATGTACTTCAACGAACGGTACACACATGTAATGTATTCAAACCATTCTTATGTAAAGTATATCGACTGAACGAAGAGCTAAAGGGTGCTAAGTGAGAGTAGCATGGCATTTGAACAAAAAACTTTAATTAAAAATCGTTTTGGAAAAAACCCGCCCTGGTACCACGACGTTGCAAAGGGCAAATCTACTGATATTTCTCTTACATTGGTTTTAACCATTGGAAAATGCTCCGAAGTCAAGAAGTATTCTTGACATAGAGGAAGAGTTTAACAACGTACTCCCGGACGCCATCACCCTGACCTTGACAGAACATGGGATCGAGGCATCACTGGTGTCTCTTATCCATCAAATGCTTACTCACAGGAAGGTGAGCTCGATCTCGGGCGAGAGCTTTGTCCGAAAGGCCGTAAATAGCCGTAACTATGAACCAGCTGTTGCGACGCATGAAGGCAGATGGGTATCACGTCCTGGCGTACGCGGATGACGTTGTTATTATCAAAAAAGGAAAATTTATTCAAGTCCTCTGTGATCCCATGGAGGCGACGTTACTACACCTCTCAAGCTTGACTGCCGCCCGAGGACTCAGCGTTAATCCAGTATAAACGGAACTGGTCCTCTTCATAAGGAGGTCCACACCCCACACGCCCGGCTAACAAAATTAGGTTCAAATTTATCCACAGTGCTAAATAGCTGAGACTAGTCATAGACAAGAAACTACTCTGGAATGAAAGCACAGAAGAGCGCATTAAGAAGGCGAACGTAGGGACATCGAAAAATGTAAGAAATGTCTCTCCAGTACAAAACTTCACTCCTTCCAAAAAATGTAGGAAACGGCTCTCCAGTACAGAATTTCACTCCCTCAAAAAATGTGAGAAATATCTCTCCAGCTCGTATTTACAATCTCACCAAGAAATGTCTCTGCAATTCGTGTTTACAATCTCACCTCGCCGCAGTTCAAATTGGATATTTTACTGCCGCAAAAAAAGTAAGAAAAGTATCTCCGCTGCTAAATTTACAATCACACCACGCTTTATTTATCTCGATACACGCTCTTATACCATTAGGACATTATTTTTGAATCGGGACATTTAAAAAAATTGAGACCTCAGTACAATTTACCATCGTGTAAGGGACAAATGTACTGCCTCGTGTAAGTCCGGCTCAACACAAGTACCATACGTCACTTGGCTGCTATAAAATCTGTTTGACGCTGTGTCTTCTTGTATCGGGCTAGGAATATGGGTGAGTACCTCAGCTTGCATGCCTACTCCATTATCGATTTGAAAGAGTGGCCTGCCGTGCTCATGTTATCAAAGCAAAGCAGAAAATCGCACATGAAATTGCAATAACGTAAATCTGCTCCTTAGGTAACGTTTCAAAGTCCCAGCTTTAAAATGAAGCCAAGTCAGTTCACAGCCGAATTCAACAAAATTAATATCTTGTGCTTTCATTGAGTTGTATACCTACGTTTAACCAATACCTGTATATTCTTTATCACCCTCAACTACTCTTTCCTGAACCTGGTTTATTTGTACTATCTAAACTATCTCCATAAAACCGTGTAAAACACTTTTGACATTGAAGTTTTTTAACACATTTTCTTCAATGTTTTTTTTTTATTTATTTAATAAATTAACCTTAAACTGTCAGGTACTACAGATATTAAATAGCTCCGAATGAAGTAAGCTGCTTAACTATTCACGGTAGAAAATCTAATTAACACACAATATACTTTGATAGACAAGAAATTTTTTTTATTACTGACTTTAATGTGTTTTTCTGTACAATATTAAGCATAAATTAAAATAGTTGTATTGAAGGATCAGTACGTCTGAAAATCGAGTCAGCAACGCTTAATGCGTTAATCACAATATTCCATTGATATAGTCAGAAAGTAATCCTATACTATCTAATCACGTTATAAAATTTCATAATAGCAATAGTAATCCAAAAAAAATATTTATATGTAATATAGTCATGTTTAGCAGTTACATTAGTATACCAACGCATACAATTAGTCAAAAATTGTGTAATAAAAATAATGTTTTAGTAAAAAAAATGTTGTTAAAACACAAATCCTATGATAACCTAAAAATTCGTATTTTTATTATTATTCAACTAAAAAATAAAGAATAAAATTCCAAATAAAAATTCTTCTGCAATCTTCCCGACGGCATTCCAAAGCTTAATAATATTCTCAAAAACCATAAAAAATTCAATTCACCTGAAAGTTTTCGATTATCAAAAAACAAAAAATCACTTCAAATCGTAAAAAATCCTACTTCAGAACAAGGTGAAATAAAAACATTTTTTTTTTAAACATCACAGGTGACCACTTTCCCCTCAAAATTAACCCATAAGTATCGCACTATCGCCACATGGTTCCAAAAAAAAACAACGAACCAAAAAAAAAGTGTTTCTTCTTTTCTTGTTCTTTTTTTTTTTTGAAAAATTCCCATCGAAAAAGTTCTTTTATCATAATTTATTAATCAAGACATTTTGAATTTCACGCCTAATAACTTTTCCCCATTTTGTCATTTTTATTTGTCCCTAAACATAGCTTAAGACCCGTGTTATCAGAATTTAAATTTTGTCTTTTCGAGACGGTCGTACATTTTGAAAAATTCATTTCCGTTCAGTCTTCCTTAATAAATTATATTTGAAGAAGTAAGAAATAAATTTAGTCACAATCGGCCCAAAACAGATGAAGTTTTTGGGCCCCGCACAAAGGCACCTGTTGCGGTCCATGGCGGTAACACCTACGGGTCCTACAGAACTTCTTCTTCTTATTCTTCTTAAACAACAACAACAACAACACAAAAAAGATATGGAAAGAAACAAGATTTTGTCCCAAAGAGAAGTTGAAGACCACCAGAATGGACCCATGGATCGACCCGGTGCAGGCTTTGGTTCTTCCGAGTTTGTTTGTACCTTGGGTTGGGGCGATTTTTATTTCTGTTGGTCCCCGAAGTTTCCGATGTCAATGGAAATTGAGAAAAATGTTGTCACAACAAACTCTAATGTTGCTGGATATTGTGGGAAATTAGTGAAAGCCTTTTGTTGACAAGATAAAAATTATTTCGATCAGTTTCACTCTCTCTCCGAGTCTGGCCCTAAACTCGACCCAAGTGAGTTATTGCTTGTTAGTCGGGGCCATTAAGGTGCTAGAATTGAAGATCATCTAATAATCCAACATCTTAAAGGCGATAGATACCTTCTTTGTGTGCCCTTTTTATACATCATCCAAAAAGAACTTTCAATTTCCTTTTCGTTTTTCAGAATTCATCCATATGTTATATTGTTGCATGTATATGTTACACCATGTCTCCATTGTGAATCATGTCACATTAGTAAACAACAAACAACTTTACATAAATAAATTTTATTGATTAATAAATAATGAATGTGTGGCAAGACATTGTAGCAAATGTCGAACTATTGTTGAATTTTAATTGATGAATTCAAAATTCATTATGAATACTTAAATGATAATTTTTTTGTTCACTTTTTTTTGTTTGTTTGTTTTTTTATTTTCATTTTCATTCGATGTCACCCAGTGTTATAGTAACTGCCGCCACGTTGAGGCACTTTTGACTAGCGCGTGGGATTTTTACCTTGTTTTTGTGTCAAACTAAATAGGTGTATTTTATGGTAAATTATATCGTTAAACAGATTAGAATTTGTAATAAAAAAATTATTTTAAAATGTCGAATGTAAAAATTTCTTAATTTGTTTTGAATTTGATGGAAATAAGTGGTTTTTGACAAATTGAACAACCAACTGCCTGATGTCGATCAAAATTTTAACTTCAAAATAACAAATTATGTAGACTTTGCCTTCATTAGGAGTCTACCTCCACCTCATTCTATCTAGTGATGCAATTGTCCAGTTTCTTTTTTCAATTCAGATTAATATATCAGTTTCTGTCTTCAATTATGTTAACGTCTTCTGTTATACACCTGACCAGGGACTAAGAACGGAACGAAAACGAGAACGAAAGAACGAAATTAACCGAATAATTCATAAGAACGAAAACGGAAACGAAAACGAAATTTTTATTTTTCGTTTATGATTGAAAACGTAATAAATAATTTCGGTTACCGGTTTTAACCGGTTTTATGTATCGGGGATGCATGCAAGGGTCTTCTATTCACGTTGGCCTTGGAAGCTCCCAGTTCCATTTCCCACTACTTTACCGAAGTATCTACTCGCACTCATTACTAGTGCTCCGCTATAAAGTAGGAGAACCGAAGGTGACGTGATCGCCAACCACTGAAATATAGGAGTGGACTGCTAACTGACAATGCGGAAGGCACCATTTTTCTCCAGAATAAGAAAACGTTTTTTATGTAAAAAAAATTTCTTCGAATTTAGGAGAAAATAAGTAATAAGATGTCTGTTATAATTCATAGAAATAAATTTCCATCACTCATTTTTATTTATGAGCAGTTTTTTTCATTAAATAAATGTATTTAGTTCAAAACTGTGACGGTTATTTCCCCTGTTTAAGGAACTTTTCAAAATAGCTCAAGGGTAAGACAGAAGAACAAAAACTATACCTGTCTATTTTTTTCTAATTAATTTTATATTGCTGACATGCGCTGATGATTAAAGTTAATTGGAATTTAACGTGGGAACGAGACAGCAATATTTTTTGGTGCCATATTTTTGTATAGGATTTTTGCTCATTTAGCAGTCCATTACTATATGTCAGTGTCGCCAACCAATCGCTCTCACATGCACCCTTCTCCTATTATTTAAGTTTTTAAAAGCACATGTTAATAATTTTTGCCAGCTATGACTAAAATTATGACAAGTGACTTATTTGTCAAATATAAAAAAAATAAAAAAAGCATGTTGGCATACTTTTATTAGAAAAATAGTAAAAAACCGGTTTTAACCGTTATTTCATTTCGGTTCACGAAAACGAAAAACATATTTTTTGGGTGTGGACGAAAAGAACGAAAACGAAATTTTTCGTTTTCGTTCTGATCAGAAACGAACCAAATACTTTTCGTTTTTAGTCCCTGCACCTGACCCTATTATTTATTGTCTAAAAATAAATTTTATGATTTGCCACTTTCGTTAACAGGACCTAATATGTATCTTGGGACCTGTCTTTCAAATCTATTGATTTTGTATTTCGATTGCTCCTTGACGATGCTCAAGCGAATATAGGATCAATAATGGAATGTCTACTGTTGCCGCTAACTGATATTGTCACCCGCTGCTATTATTACAGCTTCCGTAGTCACATTCCATATTCCTTCAATATCGGTCTTATCAGAAAAGTCTTGCCGATATATCCAAACTTTTAGTATTGTCAAGTTAAAGATGTACATTCAACCAGCTACGGTTTAGAGCGAACTTTTAAACGTTTCTGGTAGGGGCGGTTTTAACACGAATAGTTAGTTGTATCATCACTTCTCTTGTTCGCTCTTCCAAAGCTTCGGATATATTTGAATGTTGTTCTCCATGGCCCTCTGCTTTTTGTTTAAAGTAATTTTAAGAAAGTAGTTTTTTTTTAGTGTTGAAATTAATGTAAAAAAAAACACAAAATAGACCAAAATAGATTTACAAAAACTCAGGTCCTAATGATTTAGGCATCCGGCTGCTGCCACAAAAAATTTGATTAGACTTCCACTTAAAGACGTCACTTTTGACGGTTCGGTTTTTAAGGGGCATATGATGGCCGTAGAATTTTTAAACATTTTTAATGGGGACATATGCGGCCTCAGGACGGTCAAACTCGACCAAAAGATTTAAATGGCCAACAAGTACAAGGTGAAAAAACGGGCATACGACGGGAGGTGGACGTGCCCCCCGTTCACAGATGTTGCATGGTTTTTAATAGCCATAGCTCCTGTTTCTGCCCTTCACTCAACAAGGCATCCTACAAGAAATTATTCAGATCCCTACTAACATAATTCTCACCTCTCTTGACAATAAGTTTTAAGTAGTTGCCAATAGTTATCAAATTAGTTTTCAATCAATTATTTAAAATAAGAACTGTTGTACTACTTTGTTCTTCAAATTTAAGTGAGCCTTGTTTGGCCAAATAAATAAATTTTATTTTGCTGTGCACGAATCTTGATTTTAGTATCTTATTCTGGACCTAAAAAAGGCTCTATTTACTTCTAGGAGGTCTATTTCCTCTTTTCCTCATTTTTGTTAGTAATCATGGATCCTAGGTAGCTCACAACGGACTGGGAGTATAAAGGGTGGCACTTAAGCTTAGACTTCCACCAAAAAAAAAACAGTACAAACTGTATACTACCTATTCTCCGCTATCAAGGAGTATCACAAAGGTATCATTTATTATAATAAGAAAGAGTTGTGGCGAAAGTAAACATGACGTTTGTAGTAGCGGCGATACCAAATGGTGATCACTTACTTCCCCTGTATGGTCGGATAGAGGAAATTTCAGAGATATTTAGGTGCTACGGGTGGTTTGGGACACCCTGTAAAACTAGGATAACTCAATCTGAAGAGCTGTTATAATATAGGCGCTATGTTATTACTTATTCCAACTAGTAGACAGCAAACATTTTTCTTTGAATGAGGATACTTGAAATATCTTTATTTTACTCTTCTTAATTTAGTACTACAGCCTGATGTGAGTATTGTAATTATTATTATTATTCTTGTTGAGGGGCGCTATAGCGGACACTGCGACCTATTTTGTTTGGTCTATTATACCATCCCCGTCTTTAAAAACCATCAAGGTTAAGGCTTCTTAGGTAGCCTAAAACTGATTTAGGGTTGCTGTCCCAAATTTCCCTGGGAGTAGGGAAATCACGATGGAGGAGGCTCAGTCTTTTCCTCGCTGTAGCCTCACAGTCGCACATCAAGTGCTCCGCAGTTTCGGGAGCTGCCCCGCAGAATCGACAGCCAGAGTCGGCCACCAGACCTATTTTGTTTAGGTGATAGTTAAGCGAACAGTGGCCCGTCAGGAGCTCTGTTATTATTTTTAGCTCCCACCTCTTGAGATTTAAAAGTTTGCCCGCCTTAGCTTTATCGATTTGGATGAATCTTTTAGCTTGACGAGCACCCTGGGTCCTAGACCAGCTTTGAAGAAACATCTGGTTAACCCAATTCTTTATGGCCATTTTTACGTGGCAGCTTGCTAAGCTACAGAAAGGTTCCGGACCAATAGGTAATGAGTTTGCGCCTGCTCTAGCCAGGCTATCGGCAATCTCATTTCCATTGTGACTTCGTGGCCCGGAATCCACATCAGCGTGACACTATTGTTCCTGCTGAGGAATTTCAGGGATTGAAGACAATCCAGGTCAGTCTTTGATGAGACCCTGTACGATTTAATGGCCAGCAGTGCAGCTTGACTGTCCGAGAAAATAACAATGTTAGAGCTATTTGGAATTCTCTATTAATACAAGTCTGAGCATTGAAGAGGGATCCCGAAAATTCCCCTTCATTGGGGCCGTGATCGGCACCCTGCTGCATGAGTTCGCTGGGAATGTCCAACTGGTCTTGTAGGTTGGCCTGTTGGGGGGCTATGGAAGCCCCAGAAGTGATTGAAGCGTTGAGAGGTGCTCCATCCTCATTATTGTTTTTTAAGGTATCTATATTGATCCCACGAGTTGCGCGAGAAAGGACAGTCGCCCATGGCAGAGCTCCGCATTACCATGGGAAGGCTAATTTAAACCGGAGGTCGCCTGGTATCCGGAGTCCATCGTTAGTAGTACACTAACGCAGTACCATTCATCCCTTCAGCACGATTGTTTACACCTTGGGATTGCGCGCATCTATCTTAGTCAGGGCACCCTTACGGAGCCACGCAAGCCTCACCACCACGACAAGGTGTAAATACGTCGGCGAGGGAGTATTGTAGTTATCTTCTATTGCTTTTAACTAACACCTATCTTCTTCAAATCTAAAATCACATTTCTCTCATAGTATCAACTTTGATTTAAGTATGCCATCGTTGCTTTTTCCATTCAGATTAGTACTAGTTATATTATGTATGTGTGGAGAAGAGGAAGCTGACAGAGGTTCAGCGAATCATTTGGGCACCAAAACCCTAATCGTGCCAAAATGATTCGCTGAGGTTTTGTCAGCTGTATTTTCTCCTTGGTAACTTATTGACCCTCACTTATTGGACGGAATGCTTGAATCAAAACTTTTCTTTTAGAAATATTATAGCAAAGTATTCTCAAACAATGGCCGACCAGTAGTTCTACATTCATGATTAAAATGAGATCTTGAGTAAATCATACGAGTTTCATCACTAATGCTATATGCTTAGTGGTTTCATCTATAAGGAAACAGTAAACTTAAACCCAATAATATGATTGAACTTGCTTAATAAACATTTTGTTACTTATAGTGTTTGATGTCTTATATGTTATATATTCTTCATATTTCGAAGCTAAAAGCCACTAGCGCTAACTTTACTAAAAAAACAGAATTTATTTCCTCCAAAATATGAAATTTGAACTTCTTATTAAACCCAAGTTGATCGACGTAAAAATTTTACTTTGGAATGTTTCATTTTCACTTCAATAGTTTTTCGATTGGGTTTTTTAAAATTGCACATTTATTCTCAGCAAAGCGTGGCAAAACTTTCAAACAAAATCAATAAAACTATAAAATTACCAATGGCTGTAAAATCAATGAACCTGCTACTAATAATATTTTTTTCAGTGATCGTCTAGAATGTTTTGAGATCCAATTTTTTCAAGATCAGATCTTCAGCCACAGCTAAATATATTAAGCCTATCTTTCTAAAAGATAAATATCGCAAGGATATTCATAATTTTGTTTAGTGGCCATTGTCTGAGGTCCTTAGAGGGCATTTAAAGTCTGATATGCTGTCAAAAACTATTTTATAATATGGTTATTTATTCCATTAGAAATCCCTTGGGTAACTTTCAGACCATTAATTTCTTTAGTAGTCTCTATTTGGGCTCCATTTGCTGCAATTGATCTTCTATAACTTATTTACAACTAAAGCTGTCACAAAAATCTATTCAGGGCAACTGAAGATCGCTTTCTCACTGAAGATCACCTTTTTACTGAAAATCGCCTTTTCACTGAAGATCGCCTTCTCACTGAAGATCGCTTTTTAACTCGTCTAAATTGCATTTCCATTCACTAAACCATATTTCTCCACTATACATCCCAACTAGTATTATTCCCAGAAAAAATTTAAGAAAGTACAAAAACGATCAAAGATTTCACCAAGATCAATCAAATCCTTCCATAAAAGTATCTTATCCAACAAATTGCACTCTTCTTTTAAGTATCAAAGAAAAAAAACAAAAAATGTTAAAACACTAATCGATCCCCCACTACAAATACTAAATAGCAATTTACCGTCGGCGAATCGAATCTTTCACACCTTTGTTAAAATCTCATCCGAGGCAAAAAACGAAATCAGCGGGAAATAAAAGTGCAAAATTTTGCGCAATCAGTAACGCCCTGTTGTCTGTACAAAAGCAGCACTAACTAAGCTATTAATAGAGGAAACAACAAAAGGTAAAATGTCTTAAGAATCTCACACTAAGGTAAGTGCGGACCCGCTCGAAGCCCCCCCGTGCAATTTCACACTCTAACGCGCTCTCAATATTATTGCATCAATGATTGTGCATGCATAGTGCGAGAGAGTTTCCAGTAGGTGAGCCGCGCTTGCCGCTATTGAAAGTGATCTTGGCCAAGCAAGTGATCTTGCCACCTCTTTACCACCAACGGTTTTGAGACTTACCTTATAGTAAGATGCACTTACTTACATCACACACTAACAAGACCACATCTCAAGATTAAGTCATAGCCACTGAACAGCTTCAGATATCGTGTGCTGGCCACAATCAAAAGGAATCGTTTATCCGCACCAAAAGACAAAAACAGGTTGGAACGTGGCGGTTTTCCTATTTTTTCCCGCTTATCTAATATTGTGGAACACCATGTGTGCATGGCTAGGTGCTTCTGAGGTATTTGTACATATATACGTGTGGGGGCTATTCATAATCCGCGGGGATTGGTGAGCGAGAATGAAACTCAAAGATAATGCTTGAAATTATAAAAGAATGATCATTTACAATTCTGATTTTATTGTAATAAATTCGATAATCTAAACAATTGTTTTTCAATTTCCAGACGTCAACAGTGACCATGAAGAGAACGGATCATCAATACCATGCTCCCCGGTAGTTGCATGCAAATCAGCCAGCCCAGAAATCCATCAAACGATCTTCGATCATCCGAATGAAGATCACCACAATCATCATCACAACAATAATATAAATGAGAATCATGTTAATCATCATCCCTTTCCAATTCACGTACCAATTAAGACAGAATTACCAGAGACATATCCACAGGTAGAACTTAATCATAAGCTACCATCGCCTCCACCACCAATTGATCGGCCACGATCGCCACAAAATCAAAACGAAGTTCAAAATATGTCAGACGGCGAAGTTGACGGCGATGGGGAAGATGATCGTGAGAGCAATCATTCAAACAATCAAATCACACAAATCGAGGAACAGAATCAAAATAAGAATAACGATGATCAGCATCAGGAGAATCTCAACAGTAATGAGCATAGCAGCCCGCCACCTCTACTACCTCAGTTCCCCGCTGCACCGGTGACGCTTGAAGCGATACAAAATATGCAAATGGCGATTGCGCAGTTTGCGGCGAAAACTTTAGCCAATGGCGGTGCTGATAATGAAGCCGCTATGAAGCAATTAGCATTTCTGCAGCAGACTCTGTTCAATCTGCAGCAGCAGCAGCTCTTCCAGATCCAATTGATTCAGCAGTTGCAGTCGCAGCTGGCTATGAATCAGCTGAAGGAAGATCAGGAGAATAATGAAGATGACGAATGCGATGAGGAGGAGCAAATCTGTGCTGAGAATTTATCGAACCAAAAGTCTGAGGAGGAGGAGGAGGAGGAAAATCAAAAAACTGAACCGGAAAATGAAAGTATGGAAGTGGTGCACCACGACGAGGAGGAGGAGGTGTCAGATCATCAAAGAATCAAGGAAGAGCCACGGGAAGAGCCTCGGATTCACGCCGATGAGAATAGAATAATCCAAAACGACTTGCCGCTGCCGTTGCCGAAACAGGATGAGAATACACCGCTGCCGTATGGCTCAGATCTGGCATCTAGTATTATCACAAACCATGACAACCCACCTTCTTTGGATGAGCCAAATTCATTGGAAATGCTGCAGAAGCGGGCACAGGAGGTACTAGAGTCTGCATCGCAAGGCATCTTAGCTGGGAACCTGGCGGATGAGTTTGCATTCGGCAAAGATAAATCAGGCGACGGCAAGAACCGTAATGAACCTTTCTTCAAGCACCGATGCCGGTACTGTGGGAAAGTCTTCGGCTCGGATTCTGCCCTACAAATTCATATCAGATCTCATACAGGAGAGAGACCATTCAAGTGCAATGTATGCGGTAGCCGGTTCACTACCAAGGGTAACCTCAAGGTCCATTTTCAGCGGCACGCGCAGAAGTTCCCTCATGTACCAATGAACTCAACACCAATCCCCGAACATCTAGATAAATTTCATCCCCCACTTTTAGAGCAAATGTCACCAGAGGAATCGCCTCAGCATCAGCCACAAATGCCGCATCCAAATGTCCCAGTATCACTACCATTACCATTCCCGCCTGGAGCTGGTTTTCCAGGCCTACCACTATACCGCCCACCATTAGAAATTCTTAAGTCCTTAGGACCATATCCAAATCCGTTTTTCGGCGCCTTACCGCCGATGCCGCCTAAACGCGATCAGGAAATGCCAACAGATCTAAGAAAACCACCACCACCAGTCAGTTCACCAAAATTAATCGAGGAGCCGAAGGAAGAGCCTCTTAGTCTTAGGATTAAAGGAGAACGAGAGATAGAGCCTGAGCCACCGCGACCCAAAAGTACAACACCACCCCCTCCACCACAACCACCAGTATCAATGCCGCCACAGCATATTCCAGAATTTCCGCCAACATCAACGCATCTGCCGCCTTCGATACACAGGGACGAATTGCAGGATCGATTGCCCTTGAACTACGCGAAGCCGTCGCCCGAACGAAGATCACCTATACGGAGTCCTGCCAGCATACCTCGCTCCCCATTTTTGGGGCCATTAAAACATGAAATGACACTCTTACCAAGGCCGCATAGCAATGACAATTCCTGGGAGAATTTCATTGAAGTATCGAACACTTCCGAAACAGTGAAGCTGAAGGAGTTGATGAAGAACAAAAAGATCACAGATCCGAATCAGTGCGTGGTGTGCGATCGTGTCCTGTCGTGCAAAAGCGCGCTGCAGATGCACTACAGAACCCACACCGGTGAACGGCCCTTCAAGTGTAGGATTTGCGGAAGGGCTTTCACTACGAAGGGGAATCTCAAGACTCACATGGCAGTACACAAAATCCGACCTCCAATGAGAAACTTCCACCAGTGTCCTGTTTGTCACAAGAAATACTCCAACGCTCTCGTGCTGCAGCAGCATATCCGACTGCATACGGGAGAGCCAACCGATCTCACCCCGGAACAGATTCAAGCTGCAGAAATCCGCGACTTCCCACCGTCGATGATGCCCGGATCCCTATTCAACCCCTTCGCATTTAACTTCGGCATCAACCGGCCCAACGGCACGATAGGATCCGAGTCCTCGCAGGGAGAGAACGACGAGAACATGGACTGCAGTGACGACTTCGAGGATGACATATCCGATCACCTGTCCAATGGCGGAGATTTCGATAGACCAAAGTCAGGGGATGACATCAAGGGGATGCTGTTCGAGCAGAAGCTGAAAATCGAAAACAGTCGACCCAAGTCCGAGGCTAGCAGTTCAGCACCAACGAGTCCTATTAGTGTTATGAATAAGTCATCGCCAGCTCCATCTGATACGTCACAAGGTGCTCTAGACCTAACTCCACGTTCCGTAATGCCGCCGCATAATCCACCATTTTTGCCGACGCGGCCGCCGTTCGGGATGTTTCCGAATTTGCCGCTATTCCCGCCTGTTAGTACAACCACGCAGAACATGTGCAACGCTATGAACTCGATAGCGCAGTCTGTGATGCCTTCGGCGCCGTTCAATCCTCTAGCATTATCGGGTGAGTAGTTGAGGAGCTGCTTAATAGTTTCTCTTTAACTTTTATGATGTTATGTCAAACTTCAAACTGATGTAGGCCTCTTCTCTTATTCGCCACAGGTGTCAGAGGCAGCACGACGTGCGGAATTTGCTTTAAGACATTCCCGTGTCATTCGGCACTCGAGATTCACTACCGGTCCCATACCAAAGAGAGACCCTTCAAGTGTTCGATATGCGATAGAGGATTTACTACCAAAGTGAGTAAAAGGACCTTTGTTTATTTTTTATTTTTCTTTATAGTCCTAATTAATAATTTTTATGAAATATAATTAATAAATTTTATTAATTTTTCCTTCGCAGGGAAATTTGAAGCAGCACATGTTGACGCATAAGATCCGCGACATGGAACAGGACGCTTTTCGCAATAGAGCAGTAAAGTATGTAAGTGTTTGTTTACTTTGTGTTCAGTTAGTTTTTCGCTGTAGTTCCTTTCGTATATTGTTGCTCATTTCACTACCGATCTGATTGTACTACTTGTTAGTTGTAATAATCTGGGCTGTGGATAGATTGGTTGGTTTAGACAAGTTTAGAATTTGAAAGCAAGTCTTTGAGGCGAACAGTCACCCCTGATAACAAAGAGAATTCGAATTTCACGTATCACCTAAGATCGGTGCACTTGATTTTTTGCCAATTATTAATCTGACTTAAGCTAAAAATAACCAAAAAAAATAGTGTTTTGATGGCTGATGAATCATTTGCAAGCTATGTGATTTAGAATAGTGGATCAAAAGAAAAATACGATAGCGATGTTTATTATTAACGAAACGACCATCACTGAATAATAATTGTTTTCCATTCATCAATACAAACAAACATACATACATACTTGTTATAGAATAATTTCCTTAGTTACATTACTCCGTGGTAAACCGATATGAGTAATTGAGTAATTTCTGACATAGCATCACTTTACTTTGTTGACGGTCTGATTTAGCCTGGGGTTCCGGGGTGTTTCCTTTGTCTACAAATTGTCTTCTGCGCTTACATGATCCAGCTTTCATTGCCAATCACGATTCGGTAAATAAAGATTAATTTTTGAGACGCAAGTAAAAGCACACAATCATTCTCTTCGCGCGATCAGATCCCGAAACTTTGTAATGCACCGTCTTCAACGGCCAAACTCTACAAGTTCGAGCAAACTGGAATTCTGAACTTCAGTACAGACCTCAGTTGCCATAAATTTTCACATAATGAACTCAGGATAAATCAAACTACAGTTCGCCTAACAGAGGTTGACCGTAAAAGCTCGCTCAGTAACCAACTGGAATAATGGAATGTCATTCCAGTGAGCTCTTTACTCTTACTTTTTAAAGACCCGAGTAAAAATAAAAGATGGCCTTTAAACGGGCGAACGCCGGCCGCTGAGGGGTACGTACGACGGCAAAACTTGACCAAAAGATTTAAGGGGTTATACACAGTTAGAAATTGCATTTCCGGAATGTTCGGAATGATGCAGCGGGTTAATCTTATGCTCCTGGAATAGAAGACTCTATGTAAGTGGAAAAACACATTTTTAACTATATGGAATCGTCTTTTGAAAATGTGTACGAATTTTTCTCAAAACGGTGATTTCAAAGTCGGTGAGCATGATTTTTCAAAAATGGCTCTACTCCGCTAGTAGAATCTTTTTAATTTTTTTTTATTTTGGATAGTCCAACTCGGAGATATCATCCTAATCGCCAGAAATTTTTTTTTGGAGGACTTAAAGGAAATCGTCCACAAGACCACTGTAACCCAATATGCTTAAAAATGAAACGTGCCGATATAAACTTAAAATTTGCCACTACATGTATTAATATTTCTTATATTTATAAAAAAAAATCCCTTTTCAGAAAAAAATTGTAATAAACCAACTTTTTTTGGCCTTGAGATTGCTTATAAACCCTTAAATGGCCGAGTACTGAGCTGTACACACGGGCATACGACGGCAAATTTCAACCAAATAAAGAATCTGCACCAAATGTATTGTTGATAGTGCTTTATGGGAACTTGATCATTGTTATGTAAAGACTATCGCACAAGAGAAAGCAGCTCCCAGTTGTCGGTTTTTTCGAGAAGTGTGTGGTGCGTGTTGGTGTTGATTTCTATTTTAGTGGGAAATCTTGTGTTAGCAGGAAGACTCGAATTGAAAAAAAAAAAAAAAAACATTTAACTGTAGTGCGTTGAAATTTTGTTTGAATTGTTCGAATTCAGATGTGAGCACCGAATTTTATTTTGTTGCGGTTGGGGGAGGTGGCATGGGAGGATTTTTTTCGTTTCTTTTTTTTAAAAAAAAGTGTATGCCCGAGTGTGTGTCATGTACGGCCTGTAGTCCCGCAAATAACCTGATACCCGGCACAAGTCCGAGGCCCATTTTTCAATCAGAGTATTGGCATTGGGCATTGTAATGCCATCTTTCAAAAATTTGTTTGATCAGTGAAAACGAAACGTTATTACTTACAAAAATTCCTCTTGTGATTTTTTCAAAAACTTAATCCTTTCCATCGGTCAAAGTTTGTAAAAAAGACTTTTTGGCCAAAAAAACACTCAAAAACTTTGTTTTTTTTTCGAAAATTGTATTTTGTAGGGCAAAACATTTTTTTATCTACTTATACTAAACATTATTGCCTTTAAAATACAATATTCCACAAAATCATTTGAAGGGCCTTACGTACTTTTGAAAATAGTGGAGTCAGATGAGCAAAACATAAGGAATTGTCTCCAGAGTAAAATTTTTTTTTTGGAACATGTTAGTTACATCGAATACTATACGAAATGGACATTTTCTACCTCTAGCAACCGCCGCTACGTAAGTTATCGGCCATTATGTCAAAAATTTACCATTTTGGTCGTTCTTTCTAAATATAAATGCGTATATCTCGGCATGTGTAGGTCCGAAAAAATTGAAAAAAATAGAGGTTGTTCGTTATGATATTGGCTACCAGCGGTTACAATATGAAATCCTTATCTGCTCACATAACCTCAAAAAAATCAAAAACTAAAGAAACTACAGAATTTATGTTTTTTGGTGATAACTTCGAATATTTTTAGTGAAATTTGATGAAATTTTCAAAAGTTATACTTTATAATGGGAACAATAACTGGTTAAAATTTCAAGTCAAAATATCTAATACAAGGCTCAAAAATTGACTTCAAATTTGAAAATTGATTGGCCTATCAGTTTTGTGCATCGCTTCGTATGAGGTTCTTACTTTTTTTAAAATGTAGCTTCTTTTATGCACTTTTGATGGTGAAAAAGAAAAAATTTTAAACTTGAAGAAAAGTGAAAAAAAATCGAATCAAAAATCGACAATTTTTGCATTTTTTCGTCAATTTTTTAGGAAAATTTGACTTTTTTTGGCAAAGTTCAATTTCTATTGAATTATTAGTTCATTTTCACTAAAATTTGATGCTCATCTGACTCCACTAAAAGCCCGTATTGTGTGGACGTACAGTGTACGTTTTTAAGAACAGCCTTTTGTCCGCGCAGTTTGGCCGTATATTGCCTTTGCATTAAAAATATCGTAAAAAAATATACTAATTTACGTTTTGCGCATTCTTTGGTGCTTTGTAAGTTTTTAGCAGACATAACATCCCTTTCTCGAAAATTGTATCGTGAGACTGAATCTCTTTTTGAAATTGGTCTACTGCCTCTGCCTATATATGTACATATATATTGCTTTCAGTTTTAAACATCACTTCAAAAGATTTAAAGATTCCTTTTTTACCTTTGTTATAAAAACAAGATTTCGCCTTCATCATTTTTGACGACACTCAAAAAATAGAAAAATTATAACCCGAAACAAGTTTTCGTAGTTTCAATGGCCCATTTTTCAAAAACGAGATAAGTAAGGAAAAAATGCATAAGCTTATGAGCTTCAAGATATTTTCCGAGAAAACCTTTGACTTTACGCAAAAATTAAATTACATAATTTAGCAATTCGTTTCGAAAAGCCACTCATAGGAACTTGTTCTTGATTTTCACAAAGTACGTCCCGAAACTTATTAGATACCATACTTTATTGAAAAACCGACTTCATACCAAATTTCATTACCATACAATTTTTTGTCGCAAGAAATCACTGGGAGCTGTACTAATGACATTTTTCATGATAGATAAGTAATGATGTTAGTTAACTCTTGGGTTTCTTTTCGAAAATACGATCGGATGGCCGGATATATCCTTATAACAAATACGCAGGCTTCTAACGTTACGTTTAGTCCAAAGTTAACGACAGCAAGACTTCATACTTCCTCTTATTAATCTTCATCTCTTATTCAATTTTATTGGCTGATTTTTGCAGTTACATAAAAGTTATTACGGCATCTACATGACGATACTACGACTTTGATATCATTGGCGTAAGCTAGAATTTATGATAGTAGCTCGTGTCTGTCTATAGTCCAGACTTTCCAATGTTAGTTTCTAACGCCAACCGTATTTAGGTAGCTGTAATAAGGCATCCACGAGGACGAGGCGCATATGCATGCCTGTCCCACATATGGAGATCAACGGTGTTTTCCACTAACACCAAATTGCGGCTGTTCAACTCCAACGTTAAGGCAGTTCTTTTGTATGGTTGCGAAACATGGAAAGTCACCCAATTCATAACAGGGCGCCTACAAGTCTTCATCAACAGATGCCTTCGTCGTATCCTAAACATCCGCTGGCAAGATAGAATTTCAAACGAAGAACTATGGCGCCGTGCCGGCCAAGAAAGGATAGACGACCAAATCAGGCGAAGGAAATGGAATTGGGTTGGCCACACCTTGCGACGCGAAAACGAAAATCTAGCCAAACAGGCCCTTGACTGGAATCCGCAAGGTTCCCGTCGAGTAGGAAGACCTAGAACAACGTGGAGGAGAACCCTACTAGAAGAAGCCGCAACAACTGGGAGATCCTGGTCGGAGCTAAGAGCTGTCGCGCAAAACAGAGTCCGCTGGAGGGCAACTGTTTCCGCCCTATGTCCCATGAGGGATTAAAGGAGTTTAAAGAAGAAGAATAAGGCATCCCGCCGGTTTAACCGGCTCGGCAATTTAAATATTCTAGCTTGCTCATCCACCACCCTGTTTCTATAGAATCCAAATTTCAGTCAACTAGGTCGCAAATTTTATACTTTATATCATTTTCAAATGTTCACATATCTCAATTAGTCCAGATGGCTCTGCCGTCCAATCGCGAAACTTTTTCAGCTTGGTGAAAGCTGTGATGGTAGCGATGAGTATTGATATATCAGAGTCTCCCTATGGCGTTATAGCTGTAGGTCTATTAAGGTAGGTTTACATTTGCAAGTGCTTTCGCGAAAGTCACTTTCACGAAAGTAAATAGAATAGGGCTCTATCCAGTTGCACAAGTGCTAGTTCACTGTCATGCAGTGTTTACCTCGCGTAAATGGAAGCGAAAGTTAGACTTTCATGTCAAAAACGACTTACTTTCGCGAAAGTACTTGCAAATGTAAACCTTACTTAAGTTTAATAGTACGGGAAAATTCTGAGACTATAGGAAGATAGCTTAGCTATTTCGTCAGGGTAGCTTATTATTTTTCTGTTCGTGGATCCTTCCGATATTCTTTTGAAACCTTCACGTTTCACCATCGCTTCTTGACTCTTCAATTGTAGTCTTTTCTTTTAAATATTAATAATTTTGTTTCTCTTCTATTTTTGTTGTAGGTTTCAGTCGTCCTTTATTTTAGTTCTATAGCATATACTTTGTTGCATGATTTCTTCGTTTTGATTTTGATTTCAAAATGTATTTGCTTGATAGTTTCTAAATTTTCTTGTTCCATTTGTTTTGTCCTTAATTTACATCACAAAAAAACATTATATATTTTAAAATTCCATTTCTTTTTTATTAATTTACAGATGAACACATGGAAAGAAGAATTTGAATAATGACCACACATCCCTTCTGGCTACTTAACTTAATTCAAAACAAAACTACATTTTAATGTATGTAAATCAATCCTCCATTTGTCATTAATTCTCACAGAATCTGCATCATTCAAGAAAGAATTTTGACAATTTCTTTTGATGAAACAAAAAACACATCAACAACATTTCTAAGTAAAAAAGAAAAACAAATTGTTACAACCATACTTTCCATTAATAATAATAATGTGCGCATGACATTCATTCATTTGTTACATAAGGGCAAAAACAAATTAACACACAAAATGTTAATTATGAATAAAAAACATAAAGAAATTAAATAATAATTTTGAAAAAAAAAAAGAATAAACAAAATCGATCAAATGAAACCTATCCAAAGATTATATAGAAGCGCATGTGATTATGCCAGACTTGAGACTGATTTCGTTTCATTTAAAAAACAAACAAAAAAAAAAGGTAAAAAAAAATAAACATGAAAATAAAACGAGAATACTAATCACAAAATCATAAGAACAATAAAAAAAAAGAGAAAAAGAGCGATTATTATAAACAAATGTACTCTTTAGTAAAAAAATCATGAATCAAAAGTAGTTTTTAAAAAGGGTAAATCGAAATTAAATTTAAAAGAAAAACAAAAATTGGAGAACAAGAACTTAAAACACCTTGTTTTTTTTTTTAAAACAAATAATTCAGAACTAAAACCACAAAAAACAAAAAAAGGGATTTTTTTCCTATTTTAATAAAAAAAATTTGTGTTTTAATATGAAGATGTTTACGAGAATTAAATGAAAATAAATAGAAAATAAATTTTACAAGGGTGTACCACAAGGTTCATGACTAGGTCCTGTACTATTCAATATGAAAAAAAAAAAACAGAAAATGAAAAATAAAAAAAACAAGACAAATGATAATTTTTTAGTGCAATAAATTCGTAAATATAAAAAAAAATCTTTTTAAAAAGATGTCTTTCATCGTCTCGAGAGAAAAAGAAGAAAAAACCAAAAAGAATTAAATAAATAAAAATATATTTAATAACAAAAAAAAATTGTAAAAAATTGTATGTAAAAAACTTTTTATCATGAACAAACACACCCAAAAAACAGAAAACACACACAAAAAAATATCACTCTATTTCTCTTCCTAATCTAAAAACAAAAATTTACGAATAATTGTAAATATTTATAAATATAATTAAAATTAAGTTCACATATACATTAACACACAGAATATTAACGATAATTTCATTAAAACAACAACAAAACAATGAAACGATAATATATTTAAAACAAACAAAAAAAAACTTAAAAAATATAAATATAAAAAAATAAATTAAAATTAAATAATAAATAAAAAAAAACAGAAAAGAATTTGTGATACTATTCATTATAAAAAAAAATTAAATCAATTAAAAAAAAATAATTTATTTACAAATTGATTAAAATACGAGAGAAAAAAATCAGAAATAAATTTTTTTTTATAGAATGTAAGTAATTTATGTAATTAATGTAATATGTAAAAAAACAAACAAAGTAAATAATTAATAATTAAATACAAAAATAAACGTATATAAAAAAGGTATAAAATTAAGACAACAAAAAAGAAAATACAGAAAATGACAAAAAAAATAACTTAAAAAGAAAAAAATATGTTGCATAAGTAAAACAAAAAGTGTAAAAACAAAAGTTAGAATAAAAAACAAAAAAACAAAATTTTCTTTTTAATTTTTCCTTAATTTTGTTGTCTTTGTGATGTTGTTTAATTTAAAAAAAATAAATAAATAGAGTTTTCCTTTTTCATTTAAAAAAATTTATTATTATTATTATTAAATTTATTCAATTTCTCTTGTAATCTACTACAACTACTACACACTACTACTATTACTTGTATGAATGTTTCTTTTATATGTGTATATGATTTATAATTAATAATTATAATATAATAAATAATTAAAAAAAAACACACAAAATTTTTATTTTACATTATATATATTTTCACACAATTTCGCTTCAATTTTAATAATTTTTATTCAATACTTATTATTTTTTCCCTTTCTTTCTCTCTATCTACATAAATATATTTTTTATTTAGTCTTAATCTTTGTAAAAAGGAATACAAAAAAAAAACAAAAACAAAAAATTTATAATTATAATTAATTAATTATCATTATCTACTTGTATTTTTAGATTAGCGAGAGTATAAATATTGTAAAACATGAAGAAAAATAGAAAAAATTTATCAGTAAAAGAAAAAATAAAAAAAAAAACAAAAAAAAATTAATAATAATGTAATGATAATTATTGGTATTATTATTACAAAATAAAAAGAGTAATAAATGCAATTTTATGGAAATTTTTTTTGATGTTTTTTAATTTCATTATTTTTTTAGTTATGAGGTTATGTATTGGGTGGTTCTTAATATAATAATGGGTCAAGATGGTAAGCTTATATTCTATGATGGTGTGCGTCTAATCAAAGACGTTTTAAAATGAAAGTTATACCTTCGAAAAGTTTTGAGTGATATAATCTTGCTAAACACTCCTGTTAACCACTTTACGGTAAGGGAAGGTGGTATGCGGAGTAGTGTCCTCTGAAAAACTCCTGGGGCTTCTTCGGAATACCCACTTCGCGAATTGCAAAAAATACTTGGGCCTTCTTCTTATTTTATGCGTTAGCTGGCTGGGTCTCGAACTCCATTCACGACTCATTTCACGATAATCGTTGATTCTTTCAGAGTATGAAACCCCCTCACTCATGTGTGACTCATTCAACTCACTCTCATTCACGAGCGAATATTAATTGCGCCTACTCGTGTGTAAGTGTTCAGGAATTTTGGTTATGAAAATCCTCACTTATGTGGGACCCATTCAACTCACTCCTCACTCACGAGTGAAAGTTGTGTATGAGTAATTTTTTCAGGAATTTCTGAACTCGCTCATGAGTCTTTGTGGCTTTGATTTAGTTCACTGCGGCGCACCTGAAATTCCAAAAATGTCATGAGTGCGAGCTTAAGATCTTTTCTTCACTCATGAGTGAGAGTGATTTTATAATCATCAATTAACAAGTGTACACTCACGAGTTCCTCATGAGTGAGCATTCGTACCCTGGTTTCTTTAAATCGCCCTCGATATTCTTCAGCCAGGTTTTCTTCAATGCCGATCGCTGAGTTCCCCAGTCTGACGGACGGTCTCGCCAAAGACGTTTACGTGGTAAGTGGCTATCATCCATTGGGCGAACATGTCCAAACCACCCGATGCTTTTGTATGTCTTCTTCGATCTGTGTCTGTTAATCGCATCTTTATCTAGCTGTCTCGTTTCGAAGGCGATCGCGAAGTGAGACACCGAGAATCTGCCTCGATCATCACATTTGGTAGACCTCGAACTTATTGAATACGTCCGGTTTGAGCAGTGTTCACGTTTCCGATCCATAAAGAAAAATCGGAAGGATCAATATTCGGTAAAGGCGTACTTTAGTTTTGGTGGTACATAATATTTGTTCGTTTCCGTATGCGACAACTTGAGCAAGGTGAACTCTACTGTTGCCTGGTCGATGCGGCTGCCAGCCGTTGATGCCACTTTCGTTTCCTCAACCAATGATCTCATATATTTGAATATCGGAACCTGTTCGATTTGGGTTCCATCGAGGTGAACACTTCGTTTCTTCAGAATCCACGTCGACGAACATCAAGTTGAAATCGACTAAAACGACGACAGTTAGCTTGCCGAAACCTTCTTGCATTAGCGTTTGAGATTCCAAACCCTTGTTTCGGTTCATCTACTGACGGTCCTAATTAAGTCGGAAACCATGTTTGAATATTTTTTTTGCGCAACTCAATTTAACGACGTTAGTAGTGGCATACCCTTGAAAGACTACTAAGGCCAGATGTAAATGTCATCGTGTCGGGGGCTGCATGGTAGTGGGTAGTGTTGCACTGACCCGAATGATATCCTCTGGGCTCCGGACGCACCTATTGTATTTAGCCTTATCCTGATATGGGGACTATGTCAGGGTAGACCCTCTATTTCCTGCCATACTTCATGGACCAAACTTTAATTGAAAAATCAAACGACAAAGGCCACGGCTTCCCAATCAACAACAGGGCCAAAAGCAGCTGGCGGCAATGTTCTTCCAGAAATTACTGCCAAGATCGTGATCGTGCAGCCTAGAAGGAAAGAATCTGGTGCTGCCAATTGAAGGAGGGCCAAGGCAAAGAAGGACCTCATGGAAATGGAGAGCTTCAAAGAGCACACTCGAGTCAAACATTTGCAACTTCCTTCGCAACAAACCGTGGGCAGGACAGTGGTCAGGACACCGGGGGCTATAAGGAGAGGACCCAGACAATCGCCGTAATGCCAGAAGTTTCTGGACTCATCAGAATGTTGGTAGCACCAGCTCCTACAGCTCTTCAAAGGGCAATGTCGCATGTCAGACTCAACTGCCACAACGGCAGCGGTCAGAGGATTCTCCGGCTGCTCAGGGACCCCAGAAGAGTCGGGGAGTCGCAAGAACCCACAAACCGGGAGAAGCTGACTCGGATCACCATGGCAGTGGTTCTAGACAATTATCCCGAAGGCAAATTCTCGGAAGAGCAATCCTCTCTATTTGCGATATGATCTTCACTGAGGTGGTCAAAAGTCGATTGCCCACTTCAGTTTATGGGTGTAAGGGCGGCAGGGGTCTCATTAAGATCACCTGCGTCAACGAACCTACCAGCCAATGGCTAACGCATGCTAGGGCGCAGGTTTGGGAAACGTGCAACCTCAAAGTATTCGAGGACTTTCCCAAATCTAAGAGGAACGCATTCTGGGTTCCTAATGAAGAAGTCAATCTAACAAGAGCGGTCTGCAGATTATCGTAGGATATGATGCAAACGACCATCATGATTCCTGAGATAGCAGTACAGTGAACAAGAGGCATGAATACCTTTTTGATTACCTCTTAACTACTAACCTGGACATATTATATCGCGGCATGGATCCTACCTTCGATAAAGGCAGGAGACGTGAGGTTATAGACATCACGCTGGCGAGTAAATCGTTCAAACCATACAAGTCCCATAGAATAGACACATTCTGTTACAGGCGGGCTGGGACCTAATTACTTCCTTATTATGCAAAATATTCAGGGATTTCTTCGCACATGGTTATATCTCATCTCTCTGGAGGAACGTCGCCTTTCTTGATATCGGGGTAGCCTTCGACAATACATCCTTTGATACTATAGCTAGAACCCTTAGTAGACGAAGTCTAAGTAGCAATTTCTGCTACTGGATCGACTCTTTGCTGAGAACTAGCAATCTAATAGTTTCTCATGTCGTGCCTTGTATTATTGTACCCAAGGCTGGTTTTTTTGCGCCTGGTGCATTATGCCATATTGCGCCCCCATCAGCTGTTCATTTTTTGGAACAATGGAAAAAAAACATAAACACTCTGTGGAGTTCCTTTAATATATATGAAAATGAAGGCACGGGAACAGGTTTTAACATTTTTTCTGAAATTGCGCCCCGTCCAATTGCGCCTGGTGCAAACGCACCATTTGCACATATGAAAGCGTCGCCCCTAATGTACCATGGAGGGTATCTACACTGACATTCCTTCCATATTTTCCTCGTCTCCCGTTCTCGTCTCGTCACAAGAACATTGGTCCCACAATCAAGGTAGAGGAGCACGAGTTTGAAGTTGTAAAATCTTTTATCTACCTTTGGTCAATAGCAGCAGCTGACTGCAAGGATGGCGTAGACCAGGACGCTCAGAGCTCAGGGATGCCAAACTGGATGGGCTCAGAATCGGGACAGGCGGAGAGAACAGTTGCAAGAGGCTAGGACCCGTTCCCGGTTGAAGAAACGTTAAAGAAGAAGAAGAATACAATGTGCTGGTAAATCTTCATTTCTTACTTGATTGCCGAAATCGAAGCAGCATCTCCTTATACCAATCTGTTCGTTGACCAGAGCGATACTATAGATGCTTTCGTCAATGTTCTCCAATCCAACCGTGCTCTCCGTCCGATTCCAAGTAACCAGCCTGCAGCGATAGTTAATTGTAGTAAACCCCAATATGCAAGCGGGTCCAATCACACCTTCAGATACTAGGTCCAAAATGCTTGCTAGGTTTAGTGTGCTGCTCCCTACGTGGACGAAGTGCTTGGGGTCACTATTCCAATAACAACCATTCAATTGAGCTCCCCCAAAAATTCTATTAACTCATCACGAACTGATCTAATAACCGCTTGTAAAGTTCACCGTCAGCCGTCATTGATTTCGATTAAAATGTCAAACTACACAAAACACAAAAAAAAAATTCAATAAAAATTATTGAAAAAATCACACAATCGCGCGGCCACTCCTGAAAAATATCCGGTCTATTGTTGAATGTCATGTTTGCATGCCTGTGCTGTATCAAAGGTACAGAAATTGCCACCAATTATCCACCTACAGTTGTTCACCTGAAGTGTACACGATGCACACGGGGCGGGAATACCTTGACTTCCAATATCATAAGACAGGTGTGCCAAGCACAACTTCTATAAAGTGATGAACAATTTGTGCCCATTGTACCATGACCAGGTGTCGTGGCTGCCGTCGTCGTAGTTGTCGATTCCAAATTAACTTTCATCCCTGGCCCGGAGTGTATTGACTTCACAATAATTTCTTTCCGGCTCAGACATGACTAGCATATGACATGAGAAATGATCGAGGTGAAAGGACAGCAGTTATGAGTTCGTTGAGGGTGACATGGAACAAGGATCTTGTTTTTGGCTGTAATGCAGGAAGGATCAGTGAAAATTAGGTGGATGAAAGAGGAAGGTTTATGAAAAAAGGGGGTAGAGACAAATTGTTGTCTTATTGCATGTGTGCCGGGAGTATGCTGCTATTGACACCCTTTCGAGTGGAGCTAGTGATGACAAGGAGCATGGAATGCACGTGCTCTGACAAGGACACTTATCCCTTAAATAAATTCCGGTTTTTCTGAGTGTAATTCCGGTGATGTTTATTTATTTTTGGGTTGTTTTAACGGCGTTTGGGATTTTTGAAACTATTTTTTACTGAGTGCGTGTTTTAGTTTACAAACAACTACAGTTTGTCATAATTTGCTTGGGTTGTTGACTCCTTTTGACTCCTGTTAAGGTTATTGTCGCGTATGTTGTATTTTTAATATAAAATGGTCAGCAACCTTTTGTCGACCTAACCTTCTTTTTTTAAATACGCTTTTAGTAGCTTCACACGATTCTTGCAATTGTGTTCCGCGGCCTTCTGACATGGGTTTCAAATGAAAGGGTATGACAAGTAGAATACAACTAGCCGTGCAGCGTCATTCCAATTTCAAAATGGCGGCCAGCACCAATTTGCGGAAGACTTATAATAGACTAAAACGTAAAAAATTGAGTGTTGAATAGTTGAGTTGAAGAGTTATTGAGGAGTTGAATAGTTGAGTTCAGGTTGAGTTGAAAATAAAAGAGCACTACACTTTACAAAAAATCAGAAACAAAACACAGAGATGCTACTGTCAACTAAATTCCACTACTCAACTACTAAACTCACTTCTGTATGCATAATTTCAAATCAACCCAGCTAGCAGACAACTCCACTCCAGTCTAAATGTAGTTTTTTTTATGTGAAACACTAGAGTCTCAGGAAAGGCCCTTTATACTGTCGACAATTTATTTTCTTCGTATAGAGTGCAATGTCGAATAGCAGCTGTAGTCGGGGAGCAAGGAACTGCTAAGAAGGCTATGGCAAGAGGAATCAGGAATGTAAAGAGGGAAGAAGAAAGAAAGACAGTTATATGTAGGTGGGAAAGTGGAAAAAGCGAAGGACCCATGGGGCTGACCGGGATTCGAACCAGAGACCTCTGGGATGATAGCCAGACATTTTACTGCCTAAGCTACCGAGCCCCCCCCCCAACTTATCATGTATAAGCTCTAAATACAATCTGACTATTTTGTAAAAAATCAAGAAGGCGGTTCCAAGATGGCCACCGATTTTTGAATCTATGTTCCACCGAGCCCACAATATAGGAATTAAATGAAAGAATACGACAAGTAGAGTACAGTAAGTTGTGAGACGTAATTTTAAATCGAATATGTCCGCCATTATAAAATGGCGGAAAACATACAAGAGATCGTCCATAAATTACGTGAGGCGATTTTAGCGATTTTTCGATCCTCCTCCTCCTTGGTGAGATGTCGTGAAATTTAGCTCGAGGAGTCGAGGGGCTACCGCTAAACTGCGTAAACATTTTTGTGTAGGATTTAGCCATATATTAAGGCCCCCATTTATACACAGGTCGTCGGCATGCCCTGGCTTGAATATTTTCGTTTTCGCCTTGGGGCCAAATAACACCTCACATTCACCTCCCGGCGACTGTATGTGGCCTGCAGTCTAAGAAAACTGACAAAAATCGTTATGTGTTTCGGCATTTATCGTCAGCTTGTGCCCGAAGATCTGAACTTGTATTCACTTTCAAGCCGTGAATTTATGGCAAAAATTCACGCCGTATCCACTCGGAATGGACAACAAGACGCGAGCTAGGCGCGAAAAGCATCCACACTCGCGTTTGCGCTTGTTACCGGGTGTTCACGGCGTGAGTTTGGGCCGGCTTGAAGTTTTTGTTGCGGCCACGTGAGATTGGGTGCCTTTCGCCTTGACCCCCTCCCACTCTAAACGCCTCATGTAATTAATGGATGACCGCTAATAGACTTAAAAGGAGAAAATAAAAATAAATAGTTTGAAAAAAATTAAAAAATACGCTTTTATTTTAAAACGAATCAAAAAGTAAAAAATAATTTTGAATGTAAAGTTTTTATTGTTGCAGCCCCCTACTTAAATGTAAAAAAGGGTGGGGCGCTCTTTACCTATATTCTTATTTTATTAATACTGGAACTTTTCGTTAGCGCCCCACGCTTTTTCACATTTGAGTAAGGGACGCCAACAATAAAAACTTTACATTCAAAATTATTTTTTTAGTTTTTGGTTCATTTTAAAATAAAAGCGTATTTTTTAGTTTATTTTTAAACTATTTATTTTTTATGTAAACAAATTAAGCCATGCTGTATCAAGGGCGTTAATTTAAGTGGAATAAGGATCAAATTTGAAAAGAGCTGCTTTGTAAACTGTTGGAGTCTTTGCTATGGTAATCGGATGCAAAAAGTATATAGGCTACAGTTTGAAATAGAAATGAAAGTCTAATCTGCCCTAAATCTCTGCAAGCGGACGATTGTTGGAATCTTTTCAATAAACTCATTGACCAAAAGCCGTCATAAACGTCTACCATCACTTTCTCTGCCCATATTACAACCGAACAATCAAAATATTGTGACAAAACTTCAAAGGTTAATTTTGTCCTGCCATACAGTAAATACCCGCACGTGCCATTATCCTCAATTAGCTCCCGAAAAAAAGAATCAACCCCCCAAAAAAAATATCCTTGATATCCTTGCATGATTTACAACCGCCAGGATCTAGACATGTTCCATGCAAGAGATTCATATCGGCGTGAATATAAATAACATTCAGGACTCTCGTCAACCCACCATGACAATGGGTGGAGAAGTCAAGCTTTGATTAAAGCCATACCGTCGTCGTCGGCCCTCTAATCCTCTGTCTGTGTGAGTGTGTCCTGTCTCAACAGCAGCAATTTTTCCTAATACTATGTGAATAGTGTTGTTTTTATTGCTGGGTAACATCAACATTGCCACCTTCGGCCGCATTATATCCTCAAGTTAGGTGCAGTAGCATTTTCACAGTCTTGAAATGTGGGTAGGTGGTGGGGGAGTGGTGGATAGCTGCAAGATAAATGGAAAAATTATGCAATTTGTATTTATGGCTAAGCTAAGGGATGGAAATTGCATGTTTCTACGGAGTACAACTAAATCCGATTTCTTACACTTTTAAAGATCGCTATCGAAGATTGTTTAGCTGGGGCTCTAGCGGTGGTTTGGTTGGCTGGTCTCGGTGTCCAGGGTAGGATGGTATAAATCTTGTTGGTGTAATATTTTTGCAAGTTTTTTAACGAGATTGTAGTGTGAAAAATTAAAAAGAAGAAAGGGAAATACAAAATCACTTGAATGTCCTTGCGGGGAAAAAGTTAGGTTTGCTGGGCAGTCGACATTGTATTTTTAGCCTGAACTGCTGTAAAACTAGATTTTGGTGGTGCTTTTTTAGTTGTAAGTGTTGCGGAAGGGTTTTTAAGTGTTGCTAGTCCTTGACTGAAATTTATATGTACAATCAAAAAAATTTAATTTTGATACGAAAAACTTCAATTCTTACCATTAAGTATTTAAGTAGTAAACTAAGGTCTAGGTGTATTGTGTTAGGAAGAAATCAGGAGAACAACAGGGAATGTAGTGTTATTTTATAGGACATTTTGTAAATTGATGAACAAGACAGGACGTGTAGGTATGAAGGAAATACAGCACCTGTTAACGGGCTTATTTCTAGCATATTGAGTGCGTTGCCACTATCGTGCCGTTCTCGGTCCAGCCTCATGATGACTATCGATCCAGTCAAATATTTTTACAGGAATCGCACTTAATTTTTCAGAGAGATCGAAAATGAATATGTTGAAGAGCAGTGGTTATAGGTGACTGCCTTGGGGTACACCTTAGGTTACATTGATTTCTTTTGAAAGGAAACCCTGAAATCTTAACACCTGAGTTTTCCAGTTAAGATAGAATGCTATCCAATCCAAAAGGGGCTGGATATCCCAAATGAAAATAAAATAGGGTGGTTAACCGATGAAATGTCTTGCAGAAATCAGTGTTAACAGCGTCAAACTGATCATAGCCAAAGACTGAGCAGCGCTTTCAGACCATGTTTTAATCTCTTATAAGTAGGTGGGTTTCTGCGCACTGTTCCTATGGTCCATCTCAGCAACAGAGAGGCTCACACAGAGACCTGTGACATTTCAGAACTGTCGTACATTAAGAGCCTTCAGGGCCGCCTAGCAGTCCGTTAGAATACATAGTATTCTTATTTATCTTCAGCCATGCGAGAGCCTTCCAGATCGCAGTGACTTCCGCCTGTAAAGGCCGCCATACACCAGTGGCGGTTCGTAAGGTTTAGGATAAGGGAAGCAATGCGCAAGGCGAACGATAAAGGTAAAAGTATCGAAGGCTTTAACTAAAAAAGCTGAAAAATAACATATAGTGGAATCAGAAAAACAAAACATAAGGAATTGTTATGAAAATAAAGGCTGTTCGTCATAATATTGACTATCAGCGGTTACAATATGAAATTTTTATCTGTACATAAAAAAAAACTTAAACAACTTTTAGTTTTTTGGTTATAACTTCGGATTTTTTCAGTGAACTTTTATGGATTTTTCAGAAATTGTACTTTATAATGTGAACAATAACTGGTTAAAATTTCAAGTCAAAATATATTATTTACATATGTACGTCCGAAAAATTGACTTCAAATTTGAAATTTGATTGCCCAATAAATTTTGTGCATCGCTTCGTATGTGGTTCTTTCTTATTTTTAAATATAGGTTCTTTTATGTTTGAAAAAAGTGAAAAAAAAAGTGGAATCGAAATCGTGAACTTTTGCACTTTTTCGTCAATTTTTTCGAAATAGTTTCGCTGCTAGAGGGCGTTTTGCGCCTTTTTTCAGAATCTGTTGATAATTAAAGCGTCAAAAAAACCGTTGAAAAATTTTGCAACTACTAATTTGATATCATTTAATTTTTCATACAAATCCATTATTTTGCTAAAAATCTAAAAGAAGATGGTAATAATGAAACCCACCCCCTATACCACCCACCAACCATCATTACATTGTCCTTGCAAAAAAAACGCTTCAGGCAACCCGTACTCGAAAATACAATTCATAAAATATTCTCTAAAGGCTTCATCTTTAAAGAGAATCTTAAAAAATATAATAGAAGCTACAAAGTTATCAGCTTATATTCATTATATACCGCCTGCCACCCCATAATAGATAAAGAGAAACTTCACCTATCTTCGATCTCATTTTTCTTGACTCAATATAAAATAAACGAAAATACAGATTTTAAGAAGAGTCAAAACAAAATTTCGAAGCAAAATTTTAAGAGCAGATTTAACATTGTTCGAAGTCAGAATAGATACCAGAAAACGAAACCAAGGAAACAAAGAGAATACGGTGGATACAGAAAATTTCTCTATCTTCGTCTTGTCAGTTCCCGCTGTTCGGTTCCGACGAAGCTGCGTTTACCTCAGCTTCTGAGGGTACCGTATCTACGCAAACCTTTGCGCGAGTGTGAGTTCAATTCAATTGAATGTGTTGGAGTTTTCACTTTGAATTTCTGTGGCAAAGAAGCTGACGATATTACAGCTTCCCCATTTGTAAGGCGTCGGCCACGATAAGAGCGGCGGGACTCCACTCTGCCCCTCACCACTCATATTGTGGCTAAGGTTTTACTCTTTCTTTATAGTAGGATGATAAATTTGAATTGTATTGTATTTTATATAAAAAAATCTGTACATTGCATCCTTAGTGTTTCCAGAGGAGGAAAAATATTGAGATTTTAATCTTGATATATTTAAATTTATTTTTATGAAGTTGTCTATTTGGTCAAGGGAAGCAATGCTTCCTTTGCTTCCAAAGAGGAACCGTCACTGCCATACACGGTCAAATTGGATGTACATCGAAGGGCTGATGTACAACCAAAACTATCGATTGTGGGCCGGTCGGCCGATCAAAACTCATTGCGCTTATGGGTTTGATGAAATTCTCGATGTACATTCAATTTGACCGTGTATGGCGGCCTTAAGACGCTGCAGTGGTCGGGTAGACGAAGAGAGGTATCTATATTCAATGCCTCGGAAAAGATATCACGACCTAGGTCGTCCCTAATTTTGGACCCAGTCGGGATAACACCATCTGTACAGTCATCTCCTGCCAAGAACCAGAGCTGGGGTGCAGTTCATCACACCTCTAATTCGGCTGTTCTTGGGACCCTTTCAATTTCGGCTGTATACAGCCAGTGAACAATGCGGGGTTTAAGGCCCCACTTTACTCCACACGTTCCTTGGCAGAGAAGGAGAGATATTTTGGCCTCTCCGATAGATTCGGCCTCCACGTTACTTTCCTATCCAGAATACCGATTTAGAATAACATAGAGGTTAATTTTCTTACTAGCATGGCATAGATCATTCCAAACGGGAGTGTTGTTTTATCAAGCAGTCCCCCAGCTAACTACTAACGACGTCCAATGCTGCTTGATCTACAAAATCTAACGAGAACCGTTCTACTAAGTATACTATTGGCACCCTTTATGGTCACCAAGATAATTTCGCGTCGCGTCAGATTGGGTTGGGAGATTTTATCCGCTTTCGGAATGAAAGCCACCTTCGCTACTCTTCAGAATGCTGGAATTTAGCAGTCTGTCAATAGTACCTAAATTATATTCACTATTTGGGCTCGCAAAACTAGTTTCTGCGGATATTAAGCCATCAAAGTGGGTATCGAGCTGGAGTTTCAATGACTCCTGACTGCTTGTGGTCTACCAATTGCCCTTTTGAACTTTCTACTTTCAGACCTTAGTTTGAGAAGCTTATTGTTCCTTCGAGGAGGTTTAGTTTTACCCCTGTATTTCCTAATGGGGCCGGCTGCTCGCAATGAATAATTTAGGACGTTGGAGATTTTTCACCTGATGTTCGAGATCTTCAGCGTGGATGGAAACATCCCCGGAAGTGATTTTTCCATCGATTTTTTTCTTTATTTTGCGTAATCTGTGTTTCGGAAATTCCTATAACTATGGGCTTTCTTCATATTTGAGTACATATTGACGTTAAAAAGAATGGTTCTGTGGTCAGAAAAGGAGTGATCACTGGAATCTCGATAACCGTTATATCACCCTCATTCTCCTCCGATGTGAGTGTAATATCATCAACTCCCACCGAAAGAAGTCGGGCAAAGTCTCCCAGTTTTTCTTCTGCCGTTGACGGCGAGGGAACAGCTGAGATTTTGATATCCTCTTCGGATAAGAGAAGAGGATCTTTTGGACCTAGGGTTAGTAGGTGAGTATCCTAAGGCACCTTAAGATAAGCTACTTCCGTTCCTGTGTCACCCGCAATGCCAGGTACATTGGGTTCAGCTATTGGCGTAACTGTGTCACCCGCAATGCCAGTGCCAGCTACATATGTACATTGGGCTCAAAAACTTCCATACCGGTGTTACCTGCACTGCACGTGAGTACACTATCTGGAGCCACAGGTGGAACATGAAAATTGTGGATTTTAATGATTGCAAAAAAGACTACACGTTATAACTTGAATCCTATTTTTTGCGGATCTGAAAATCCATAATTCTGCGTGACTTACGCTCACTCTTCGACACTTTCTTCCATTACAATATCCAAGGATAATTGATTTTCCACAAAAGCACTAGAGGGCGGCCAAATTGCTTTTCCCTGATTTATTTTGCACAAATAAAAAACGCAATCAAAGGGTTTTAGGGAATTTTTTTTATCATTTCACTTCCTCACAAAGCGGCTCCTTCCTATTGATATGTCCTCATTTCGGAGATTAGAAACGGCTCGGATCCGCCTGACACATGAGTGACATCTGAAAACATCCAGGAGTGCGTGCCTCCGACATTCGGAGATTGCGTTTTGATTCCCGGACGATGTCGTTCTCGTCTGCACTAAAAATTTCTAATATGGCGAATAGCTCGAGCGCGGCATCCAGCCCCGTATGATATCCGCTATCAGAGCATTCCGGCATTTCATTTCGACAGTCCCCTTCGGAGGCGACACTCCACGGTGAGAGATTTATTTGCTCCAGCCGATAGGACTTCGCCCGGCATAAGGGCGGTCCGGCGGGGGGATCTGGGTCCATTCAAAGTGACGACGACGACTATCGTGTTGTGCCGCTTTCGCCATCATGATGCACTTCTTTGCACGTTCACCTTTGAGCTGCATTTGATACGCGGAGCGGCAACATTTGCCCGGCTGTTCGCCTCGTTTGCTTGTTCATCCGTTCAGTACACCTCCGGTGGGGCCCCTTAAGCCATATAATTTCTGGTATAGTTCCTCGTCCGTGGGGCTCCAGTTGGGCATCAGTTAATTTTGCTTATCAAACAATTTCGAAAGTCAGTCAATCAGGACGTCGTCCGTCAGCCATCACAGAAGGGAAAATTATGCCGGTGGTGGCCTATCAAACCCCGTTGGAAACCTATCATTAGTGCTGGACGTTGCAACGTTAGACGAATTCCGCTGGTGTGCAGTTCTCCAAGTGACAGCAGGATATTCGATATCGCCGCTGGAGCAACGGTTGTGTGCCGGGCGGACGCGGTATCCATACCGCATTATAATGATTTTCGTATGCATTCTCTACTCCGGCGAAATCTGCATCGTCTATAAATTGGCGAGAAGTGTTAGGGGCATGCTCGTGGATGTTCACCAATTTTGGCTAATTTCAAATGTCACTTTCGACAGTTTAATAGATGTTATTGATATAATTTGTGATTAGATAATAGTTCAGAATTTTGCTTAAGCGTTGAGCGAGTCTCTACTGATGTTGGCCGGATCTTGGATTAATTTTGTTCATTGTACAAAAGGCTATTTCCATTGTGATTACATAATAATTAGTAACGATAATGAAAAGCAAACGTGATTTTTGCTTTAATGATTTTGTAGTAATGCAAAATGTAACAAACTTTTTACTTTGCACAATACCGGACCCATATGACGGCCTTGAGGGGGAATTTCAGTGGCAAAAGTAATTTGGTTGAAAACTTTTACTTATTTTTTACTCAAAATTAATAAATTAGTGTGGACTTCAACTTTTAAAACTCTAACAATAATTATCTTTTACATTAAACTTTATGGGAACCCTTAAGAATGATGGCAAGTAGGCAGAAATTACTGCTGGGTGTGCACTATTGTACTAAAAAGTGTAATACTTATATCGTTGCTTTCTACACTTGGTTATAATTGGGGTAATGAGACAATGAGACTACAATAAATGCTGGAAACTAAACCAAATCGTAAACATTTAAGGAAATCATGTGAGAAAGATTAGTTTCACATTTCCTCTCACCAACTCGACGGTGTGGTTGTGGGTCCAAAAGTAGCGTGGTCATTAGGTTCGCCAATTGTACTACAGCTCATATTTGTAGGCCAGGCCAGGTTTAGGAGACTGGCTTGTCGCTTAGATATGGCTGTTCAGCCATCGGAATGTCAAATCGGAATCGGTTGACTGGTGGAGAGAGCATATGAAAAAGACCAATAGTTCATTCAAAACGCGCGTTATGGTGTTCCAAAATAACACCGTTAAGAAAATCGAACCCTAAACGTTTTTGGGGTCGCTGATCACGAAAATCGAGCTCCCGCGGTCCTAAAATTAGGGCGTCACCCCTAAAAATGCAAAAAACACCCCTTTTTAGGGGGTTTTCGCGATTATTTCAGTAATAATGAAAACTAATGCGATGAAATGCACTTTTTTTAATATTTATTTGCGAAGGTGGTTGATTTATACTAAATTAAGGCGAACTTAATGGTAAGGGGTACTCCTAAAGGGTTGAAAGTACTCCTAAATTGGCGAAAAATGGTAAAAATTGTTAAAAAAATTTTGTTTAAAGTTTATGTTTCAAATCCGATTGTGGGCTTACTGTCAGGCAAAAATAAATTATTTTCAACCCTTAAGGGGTTAAAACTGCCCCTACTATAATAAAAACAACTTTATATAAAAAAAATTGCAAAAAAATGTAACAGCATAATGGCGCGACTATATATTGGGCGCCACTTATGCGAGGTATTACCCCCTTAGCCATAAGCCCGGAAAAGCATGACCAAGCAGTCAATACCATACATAAGAAAAAAATTCCGGAACTCCTATGCCGGCCACACGGAGTTCACTAGCTCGCCGAGGGGTCGTGGGGTGTGTGGCCGAGCCTATACCCGAGACTAGGAAAAGTCATCTTCATCACCATCATCCTTCGGGCCTCGCCTGAACCGCGTCATTGCCATCCGTTCCCCTGACAGCTCATAGTATAGAAGACTATCAGCTTCAGGAAAATGCACTATTTAAGAACCCTGAAAAGAAATGACATCCGCCCCAACCATTCCACAAAAAAAATCTAACACACGGACATTTTATTTATAATCATTTAATAATCCTGTCTATTACAGGAACAATCATCATAACAAACAATACAATGAATAACTGACAACGCCAATCTTCCAATACAATAATCGCGGATCCTTGTCGGATATCGAACTTCAACGCTCAAATTAAAAAAATTAATATACAATTATATTATCATATGTATATCTGTATGAAGACGAAAAATAAAAAAAAAACGCGCAGTAATGGTACCAGTACTACTCGTTTTGTACAAACGATATAACCGACAACAGAGTCACTTAAAGGAAGAACAAATTCCCTGGAAACAACACCAGAAAGCATACAATAGTTCCAACAAGGAGCAAAATAAATTCATAAATAATTATAAATAAAATTTTAAAATTAATACTAACTACGATTAAAATGATTATTTTAGTAATAAATGTAATGAATTAAAGCATGAAGATTCTTTGTTTATTTTATTTTAGTGTATTTTGTGTGTTTTATTTCTTTTTTCTTGCAGCGGAACTGCGATGTAACTTTTTTTTTTCGCTTTGTCTACCAATGCACAGCAGTACGTCAAAAGGATTTCTTCAATGCCCTGCTGCAGGATTTTTGCGAGATGGTATGAACCTTCAACGAACAACAAAAAACCTTTCGAATCAAAGCTTTCTTCAAAAAATTTCTTTATATTTTGCCACAACGTTCATCCAGCACCACCTCCAGATGCCGCCAAACACTCGAACACACACGCCTAGTGCGCATAGGTGCTGCCCAGGGGGCTACCATGCACTTGGTATGTGCACTTCGCAGATGATCAATGTCACCCTATATAAGTTCTAACAAGCACAGCTTACCTCTCCGAGCACCTTTATTGTATTCCTCATCTAACCTTTTTTTCGGACTTCAACAAAAATGTATTTCTGTATTTGCCCAGGAATGAACAGACAAAATTTGTTAATTTTTTCCCGGCTGAATATACCTGCATCGGTTAAAACCAATACCATTGAACTGCACCGCCACACAAGTTGATAACTTTTTCCATTCAATCTAATATTTCCTTCATTTTTTCTTAATAACCACAAAATGTACATATAAATGAATGATGTTAAATTTTAAGCACTTTTTTTATACGTGTTGTTGTAATTGAAAACTTGTGTTTTTATCACGTCACCAGTCAATTCCTTCGAAAGTCAGCAAATGCAAAGTCATTACATTCACTCGTCGTCTTGATGGTGAGTGGATTCTCCTTGAAGAAAATATTCTTTTTTGAAGTTGTATTGCTTTATAGAGGTGACTTCACTCAACAATTATATAGATAGATATCTCCAAATCGTTAAATTTGAACTTCTGGCTATATGTGCTCACCACTATTAGATCGCAGCACTTTTTAATGATTTCAAGAAATTCAACCAACGAATTATATTTTTTTGCCGATTGGTAACTGGGGCCCGAATTTCAACCCTCAACAGAACTTCACAAAAAAACTTCCTTTCCCAAAAAAGTCTATTTTCTTTCTTTCCAAAATCCGATCCCCTTCAATTATTATTGTGTTTTCTCGCCTACTCGTTTAAAATTTTCCTTTTTCCTACAAAGTGATTTTCTACCAAATTTCCCATTACCTACAAGGTGATTTCAAAATAAATTTCCCAACCAAAATAAATTTTACAACCGACCGTTACAAAAAATTTTTTTTTGCTTTTTGTTTCAAATTTGGTTCAAAAGGTATTATCAGCAAAAAATTAATTTTTTCAACTCTTAAGGGGGTAAAACTACCCCCACATTAAAATTGTAATTGGAACAATTTGAAATTTATTGTTTTGCATTAAAATTTTATATTTGATGAAATATTATTAAAACATTTGGAAAATTTTTAACCCTCTTAAAGGAGTTAAACTAATTAGTTTTCATTATTACTGAAATAATCGCGAAAACCCCCTAAAAAGGGGTGTTTTTTGCATTTTTAGGGGTGACGCCCTAATTTTAGGACCGCGGGACCTCGATTTTCGTGATCAGCGACCCCAAAAACGTTTAGGGTTCGATTTTCTTAACGGTGTTATTTTGGAACACCCCCCCCCCGCGTTTTGAATGGACTACACAGGCGAGGTCTGCTTGGCTGAAATTACATGATCACTGCTGATACAACGTTTAAAATTGTACTTGGCGCAGTGTATATTCATCCTGGAGCAAGTGTCTCAAACATTAGTGTATTACTGCACCAAGCACTCTTTCCGTATGTGCATAACAGGCAGTATGTGCATCCGATGATGCAAGTTGATACCAATGTACCAATTCTTCTTTGTGGCGACTTCAACACAAACGTGAAAAATGATGATACATTCCTCAAATTCATGAAGGATATGTACAATCTCGAATGCACATCAGATGTTACTAAGTCAACAACGCTGAGAGGAACAACCCTCGATTTGACTTTTTCAAGGCACATTACACTTGAAACACTCCCATTCATTTCATACTTTTCCTATCATCGACCTATCCTTAACAGAATAACACAGATTGCAAGAAGTTAAATATCAGACATGTATAAAAGCTGTAAATGAATTTGTTACTACACATTGTTACTTGTAAATAATCTGTTCATTAAAGTAATAAACATATTTGAATTCATTAGTGCAAATAAAAGCTAATTTATCAATCAAAATGAATATTTCATTTCACTCCTTTTTGTATCCATACAAAATAATGATAATTTAATATAAATGATTCAATTTTATTCATAAAAGTATGCAATCATTTCATCAATGTTTTCTCATGACGTTGTCACGTTAAACTATCGTCCGTAAACCCTCTTTACAGACAACAAATTTTTTTTAAACATTTTAATATCTGAAATTGTGCCCTCGTCCAATGGCGCCCGATTCGAGTACACCATTCTGTGAAAGCGCTGTCCTTGCTGCCGATTATTTTGCCATAGATGCAAAATGTCAAACAACTAGCTATAAGGCCGTATCAGATCAAATTTTTGAGCAGCGACAGCAGCAGCGGAAGAGGCAGCATGCTGCTTCTTGTATCAGATTTGTTGTAGCAGCAGCAGGCAGCAAACGCTTTTTCGTCTTAAATAAAAAACTGAAACGTCAAAAAAGCTGCCTTGATGGGCAGCAAAATTAGGATTAGGAATGAAAATGCAGCGGCAGCATTCAGTGCTGCTTCTGTGGTCATGTGACCCGTGTTGACCAATAGAAACAGTTTGCTGCTGATATTTTTGTTGCGCTGCTTTGGATCTGATACAGCCTATAGGCGCAAAGAAATGAAGCAATGCCAGCCACAACAGGCGGATTTCTCTACACCTACAGGGCATTGATTACAGCGATCGAACAGGAGATGGCTTCTTCAGGACCTTACAGGCAGTGGCAAAAAAGTGCGAAAGGAATTTCTGTAAACAGGGAAGACAATTAACAAAAGATGTTTTCCCGGCGGATATACGAAGAGCTCTATCACTAACAAAACTTCAAAATGGCGGAAAAGTGTTCCACAGCTTCCTTGTTACTTTTTAAGAAACAATTTCGGAATCCAAAAAAAAAAAAAAATATGGCCGCCGGAGATATCGCGTTTTCCCCCATTTTCCATGTATATCTCAGTTTCTATAGGTCATTCAACCCCGTGAAAGGGCAAATCTACAACTTTAGTTCTTACAAAAATGTTGACCCGATTAACCCTTTGAAAGTTATTCAAAATCCCTTTTTGGCCAAAATTTAATTCAAAAACTATTTTTTTCGAAAATTGTATTTTGTAGGCAACAATGTTTTGTATAAGTAGATGAAAAAAATGTTTCCCCTGTCGATGAAGATATTGAGAAGATGCATCGGATAGTCCAAGTGGTGCCGTAACATCAATCGATCTAGAATCCACTTGCGTCGAAGTTAGCTGAGTCTGATTTTATCTAGAGACGACCTATTGACAAGTGTATACGCGACAGGCAAGGCGCTAGAATTGTAAACTCAACTGATAGGAATGCTTAAGGCTTAATGGATTCAACCTTAGGGAATGGAGCAGCAGCGAACAGAATCTAATCGAATATTCGCCGATAGAATACAGGAAACATAAGGACACAGTGTCATTTCCAGGGACGGATGCCATAAAAGCCTAGGTGTCCGTTGGTGTCCTTGCTCTTGTTTAACTTCAAGGTTCCCTAGGACCACCTTATTATAACAAAACCAACGATATTACTTATACGACCCGGTCGTGTTGCTACAACAGGTAATTGGGTGCTCGTGGGATCAACAAGTTTCAGAACTCGTCCGCAAATAAGGAATCGGATGTACGATTTTTATATTGCAGACCAAGCCGACGGCTAGAGGATCTCTTAAGTATCCCCAGTTGGTCATGACAATGTAGATCCATCGTTAACGAATTGCAAAATGTATGGATTTTTTAGAAACAGTGATTCGTTTTAAAGGCATTGAATACGCAGTGGTTCCTGCAGACACAATAAGGAATGAGTTCAACGTCCCTATTCAGTCACACGTACAAAGGTACAAGAGAATCAAGAATGTAGAACTGTATTGCATGGGATTGGGAGTAGGTGATTAGAAATAGAGCAGGTGACTGAATTTACCCCTGGGGAACCCCATCATAGATTTGTTGGAGTTTAATTTTGTTGTCATCCAGTATTACCTTGATTAAATGACCTGAAAGGAGACTCTTACTCCAATTCTGAATGACTCATTTCTACGACTGCTTGGAATTTAGTTAAGAGATCTGAGTGCCATACTCCATCAACAGCTTAGGAGTTTAGGCATCTGAAGCAACCAGATCAGACTTAGCAAATCAATATAAATTTAAGTGGCGACTGTCTGTAAGCTCACTAAAAGACTTTTTCGTCTGAAGTACTCTTGTCAGTATATAGCGTTGGATTCAAGATACATATACAATAAGCTGTTTGTGTATTATCCTCTTCATGCTTTTGGAGACATTGAGATTAATAAAGATAGTGGTTAAAATTCAATCGCGGCTGTTCAACTCCAATGTTGAGACTACACTCTGTAAAGCTGCTAAGCCCATAAGGTCATTCAATACAATATAAGTCGACGCCTCCAAGTTCTCATCGACAGACTTTGTCATATCCTAATATTCCGCTGACTAGACAACATTCATCATTGCGCTCCTTTAATCCCTCATGGGACATAGGGCGGAAACAGTTGCCCTCCAGCGGACTCTGTTTTGCGTGACGGCTCTCAGCTCCGACCAGGATCTCCCAGTTGTTGCGGCTTCTTCTAGTAGGGTTCTCCTCCACGTTGTTCTAGGTCTTCCTACTCGACGGGAACCTTGCGGATTCCAGTCAAGGGCCTGTTTGGCTAGATTTTCGTTTTCGCGTCGCAAGGTGTGGCTAACCCAATTCCATTTCCTTCGTCTGATTTGGTCGTCTATCCTTTCTTGGCCGGCACGGCGCCATAGTTCTTCGTTTGAAATTCTATCCTGCCAGCGGATTTTTAGGATACGACGCAGGCATCTGTTGATGAAGACTTGTAGGCGCCCTGTGATGAATTGGGTGACTTTCCATGTTTCGCAACCATACAAAAGAACTGCCTTAACGTTGGAGTTGAACAGCCGCAATTTGGTGTTAGTGGAAATCACCGTTGATCTCCATATGTGGGACTGGCATGCATATGCGCCTCGTGCTTTATTTATTCTGGAACTTACGTCTTCTTCTGCACCACCATTTTCGGTAATAATACTACCGAGGTAGCAGAATTTATCAACCAGTTCTACGTCATGGTTATTCAGCGCAGTCCGTTCAATGGTGTTTGCATTTATCCGCATTTCTTTAGTTTTAGTTGGATTTAGCCTTAAGCCTGCTGGACTACTTTCTGTTGCCAAATTGTTTAACATGTTTTTGAGGTCCTGGTGTCTGTGGGCCAGCAAACAGATATCATCGGCGTAGTCGAGATCCTTAAGGCGGTCTAACAAACCCCATTGTATGCCGCCTGTTGTACTATCTAGAGGGCCGACAAGGATGTCATTTATTACTATAAGAAATAGTAAAGGCGAGAGTAGGCATCCTTGTCGTACTCCTGAGCTCACCTTGAAGCTGTCGGATAATTTTCCATTATGGAGAACTCTGCATTTGGAATTGTTATATAGGGCTTTTATCAATTCCATTATTTTATCAGGCAGTCCACGTCGCCGTAGTGCCTGCCATATAAAGCTCCTATTAACCGAGTCGAACGCTTTCTCATAATCTACGAAAGCAAGGTAAAGGGGGGATCGGAATTCAGTAGACTGCTCCACTATTATTCTCAAGGTGTTGATATGATCAATACATGAGCGGCCCTTCCTGAATCCGGCCTGCTGCCTCCTAAGCGTTCGGTCTACTGCCTCACTTATCCTAGATAGTATTATATGGGACAAAATTTTGCCCACTGTAGATAGTAAACAGATGCCTCTCCAGTTGTCGCATATTGTTAGGTCCCCCTTTTTTGGTATTTTGACTATGATACCTTCCGTCCAATCCTCCGGAAAGGTACAGGTGTTCCATGCTATTTCTAGGATTGGCAGAAGCGCATCTGCTATGAGGCTTGAGTGGGCTTTCAACAATTCTGGCGGGATGCCATCTTTCGCAGCTGCTTTACCATTGGCCATCGCATGAATTGCGGTTACTATTTCCGTCTTGGATGGGGCCCGGGTGGTAATTCTTATTGGCTGTGCATTGTTGCTGTTTTCCTGAGGTTCCTGTGTAAGTGTACCATTCAGGGCGGCGAAGAAATAATCTCTCCATCTTTGGAGCTGCTCCTCGTCGCTGCACAGCAGCCTTCCATCCGCACTCTTAACGGCATGCTTTTTAGTAGAGTGCTTTCCCGAGAGCTGTTTAGTGATTTGGTACAGCACCTTACTGTTGCCTGTGTTTGCCGCGTTTTCCGCTTTTTCTGCGAGCTCATTTATCTGCTGCCTTTTATCACGCCGGACACTTCTCTTTACCTCCCGGTGTAATAGGGAGTATTCCCGTTCTAGTTGGTAACGTCTTTCAGGGTCGCGTAGAGTTTACGTTATTTTTTAGGGCTCTCCTGCGTTCTATTTTTTGCCAGGTTGTGTCCGAGATCTAGTGTTGCTGGTTTCTTTGGACATAACCGATGCTCTTTTCCACAGCCGTCAATATTGCGCCCTTTGTCCTACTCCACAGCACTTCAATATTTGTGTCTTCAGAAACGTTGTGCTGGTTTAATATTTGCTGTAGGTTTCCAGCCAATTCCCGCTTTTTAACGCTCTCCCGCAGAAGATCTACGTTGAACCGTCTACGGTTTATAGCATCGCGTTTCTGATTGTGGCGATATTAAGGCGAATAGTTGCTACTACCAAATGGTGGTCGCTTCCAGTGTCTGCTCCCCTGAAACTCCTGACATCCTCAAGGATAGTTCTCCATCTGCGGCTGACGGCCACATGATCTATCTGATTTCTCGTTCTACCATCGGGCGATACCCAGGTCTCTTTGTGTATCTTCTTGTGACAAAAGTAAGTTCCACCTACCATGAGTTGGTGGGAGCTATAGAAGTCAACGAAAAGCTCACTAGATATTGTTATTGGTAACTTGGCTTAGACCTTGATTTCCAATTGTTTGTTCAAGGCCGGTGTTGTCACGGCCGATCTGTGCGTTTAAGTCACCCATTAATACAATGATGTCTCCCCTTGGAATAGAGCGAAAACCCTCATTCAGGCGCAAATAGAACTCGTCTTTGATGTCATCTTCAGCGTCTTCAGTTGGAGCATAGCATTGGACTACCGTAGTACTTCTTAGTCTGGTACGCAGGCGCACGGTAATAGTTCTCTCAGAAACTGGTGAGCAGCTAATGAGGCTGGACCTGGCTTGTTTGGTGAGTATTACACCAACGCCACTCCTACGGCTTTCAGTTTCGTTTCTCCCAGAATATAAAAAAAACTCACCATTTGGGCAGATATGTTCCCCCGCATCGGGCCATCTGGTCTCGCTAAGTCCCATGATCTTGAATTTAAATCGATTCATCTCGTTGAGGACTTCATCCAGCCGTCCCTCAGCCAGCAGTGTTCTCACATTCCATGATCCGATTCGTGTCCTTGTTCGAAAAGCAAGACTTGACTAGACAACATTAGAAAAGAATTAGTTGAAAAGTAACAATGTTCCACGCGGAATAGAGGATACTAACAGGAAGATACCACAAACCAACATTTAATAAATTGAATCTTTTTCTGTCACAAAATTTCACTACTTGTTAACTGAACACCTATAAACGTTCCCGTGCAAAGATTCTTTCTTTGCTGAAGCAATTTCCTTCTGTGGTTTTACGCATTACTAACCACCAACCCAACAAACGATCGAATGATTTCACCAAAAATCTTTTATTGAAAAATTTGTAACCGCAATTTTATCGTTGAGTTCTGTCATATTAAACTTTTCTCACAGACCCAGATCGATTTCACATCCGTCCGGTTGTTGTCCGTTCCAGCGGCGACCTGAACCGTGTGTGAACTTCACAAAAAGCGGATATCAATCAGCACATTACACATTCTTCGATAAATAATAAGAGCAATGGAAATCGATACTCCTTATCGATATTGACTGTCCCCAAAGTATCGATATTAAAAGTTGCAATTTTCATTCGGATTCCCTGCGATGAAACGGACAAAGGCGACTCCAAGGTTAATTAATTTCCTCGCAGGACTTGTCCCCGGGGAATCCTTACAAGACAAAGGGATATGTGCATTGTTTGTTTTGTTATGGAAAATATTTAAAATGAATGACAATTGACTAGGATTATGAGTTTCCTTTGAAAGTTGAGCACCTTTTGCTCGTTTGAATGTAACTTGAGATATGTGTGGATTTGATGTTATTAATTTATTTATATCGTTGTCTACTCAGATAAAATGCTTAAGCCGACAACATTTTAATAAACACAAAAGAAAAGCGGCGGTGGTTGATGGTCGATTGTTGTGCGGGTATATGACTACTCAGCAGAGTTTATTGAATGAGCTTCTCCTTATATGGGCATAAACTTATAAATTCCATCTTTAGCGCTGCAATAAACCAACTCACCTTCAGCGACTAATCCAAAATCAAATCGCCCGGTATCCATCTTTTTCATGCTGTTTTCACTTTTGTGACGTATTTATGGATTTTATGTGACACAACTTCATCCCGTTGCCATCCATCTGCTGTCACACCACTACCTAGATTCAAATGAATGACAAAAAGTGTCCACAGAATCAGAATTTATTCAAATGGGAGAAAAAAAAACGATTTTTTTTTCTATACCCGAAGGTCCTCTTCATTTGCCGCGCTTCTATAGTGTATCGAATGAAAGAGCACTCTTCAATATTCAAATCCACCTTAACCACCAGAAGTTCAGGAGGAGTTGTAGTATCCAGTATCCATCGGGCAGCTTTATAGCTGTGAGTCCGTGAGCTGTACGGGGAGTAAATTTATCGGTAGAAATCCAGCAACAACAATCAGCAACGGCGATAGGGTATGAGGCATACATATACCTGCCGGAGGCTCTCGGTCTATGCAAAAATCCAGCTTTCTGGATATAGAAAACAACATTAACAACAGCAGCAAACTGGGTAAAAAACAACAACAATAACAACAACGCGAAAATATCTGGATAAAAACGGACGCTACAAGATATTTTATGAATGCCCTGGTGATAAACGTTTGACATGAGACGGACTTTTCAATTCATAAGCGCTGACTGCTGGGAAAGGTGAGTTAGCACCCAGCCTCTCAGGTGCTATTGACTATCGAATGGGGATTGTGGCGGAGGATCGATTCCACCGGTGCACACTGTACGGCGCGCCAATGTTGAGGAAAAGGCAAAATTAAATGAATCTCTCCACCACATCGAGTCTAGTCCAGTGTCATTCATTACACACACTAGCCGACACTTTGTTGATGTAATTTATTGCAGTCTTCCAATTGAAGCCCAGATTTAGCTGGGAAAACGCATCGTCTAATGAGGAGCACACAGCAATCATCACGTCATATATACAACAGAGAAGAGTTGACACTAGCCATGGCCTACCTGTGTAAACACTTGACCAGGGTCAATAAGCACTTGAATCGACATCAATTGTAAGGAACTCCCCTGGAACACAAGCATACATACTAGCTGTGTTATCCTCGGGCTCAGTATCCACCCTCAACGCACGCACCAAGGCTTATCCTTTGGCAGTATATCACTGACCCTTTGTTTCCGTATGATTTACGTTCGGTCCCTTCACTACCCTTCGATTACGATCACTCTGGGATCAGATGTCAATATAGAAATTATTTTCCAGAATATTATTTTTGATTTAGGGAAATTCATGTCCATATCCCTGCGCCTCCCTGCACACCAAAAAAAAAGGACCAGCCCATGGCCCTGGAGAGTTGCCTGCTCACTGGCGCACATATAAAGTCATAAACATAAAAGTTATTGGTGCTCCATGTACCGTCCACGGAAGATTCATGAAATTGGCTCCTTTTGAAGGATACAGGGAAAAAGGACTACGGTGAAGTGACCAGTTGTTTTTATTACCTTGGTTGATTGGAATATGATCCAGGGATTCGATTTGCACTGGCAACGAATAAAGAAGGAAGAAAATTTATATTTCATAAAGTTTTCTATGAGATTTTCTTGCTGGATTGCCGCAACTCGGAATGGGGATTTTATTGTGTTGAGGTTTATTGGAAAGCGAAAATTTCTGCTGTAGAAGGAGAATTGTAAGCACTTTTAGCAGATATGGACCTGGCCGGAGTTGGGGGTTTTTTTGATTGTAGTTGGATAAAACAAATTAAAATTTTATTGTATTTGTAAATTTTATTTAAGTAAATGAAAATAAATCTTTCATAAAAGCGCATTAAGTAAAGGCGCTGGGGCTGTGGAGGCGACTGACTTAAAGGCTCTTAGTCATGAACATGAAACATTGTTTGAAAGTAGCAATCTGAAAATCTCGAACATAATATCAGAATATTTCGAAGGATACTGTACTAGTCCAGTTTTTTGGGGTCCCTTTTCGTCCTTTACGCATGGGGGCGGTTCGTCACATAGTGCTCTCAGCGGTTTTCCATCCAGCACTAGCCGTGTCTGATTCTACTTGACTTCAGTTAGGAAACAGGAAACGATTTTTTTAGTTTTTTAAATAAATCTATCAACTAATCTCATAATATAACACTGTGATCAAAAACTAGTAAGACCCGATTATCGTAATGTGATGTGGTACGACAATTGAGTAGTCAGACTTCGTGAACTATCTGAGCTGAACGAGAGACTGAACTGGAACGCTCAACTGAACAGTAAAGCTACTAGATATAAACAGGCATGTGCAAGGCCGGCGCTTGGTTTTTTTGCGCCCGGTGAACTATGCCATATTGCGCCCCCGAAGCTATTCATTTTTGAACGCAGTGAAGGGCAATGGAAAAAGTCAGAAAAACTCGCTGCATGGGAGAAATAATTTTCATAGTTTGCGCAAAATTAAAGAAGTGCATTCGTATAACATAAAAAAAGATTACGTAGAAAGTAAGTTTCTTTTGGAATTAATTTATTTAATGCACAATAAAAACAACTAAACTTTTAATGTAATATATTTATTCCTTTTATCCAGGGAACAACAATAAAAAACGCCTTTAACTCACGGAAGCTTCAGCTAGAAGTGAGGAAAACAAAAACCGGTGAACAATTTAAAAAAACCCGAGTGCTTTGATTTTCAGCAACAGCGTATTTTGTGGAGTGAATTTTAGGGTTGCCAAGACGCGACAAAGTCAACTTCTAACAGTTTCACATGGGTCAACCTCCAACCAACAAAAATCTGCTGATTTTTTGTTCCTCTGAATCCTTTCACGGAATTTTTAAATCAATTTTTGGCAGCTGTGTGGTTGTGCTTGCTTTTTGTCTCCCTTTTACTATGAAAAGAAATGGCGGAAGGGAGAATTAATATTAAACCCGTATAGTCAAAGCCATCTTTGGCTTTAGTGAAAACCCATGCGATTCTTCATCGAATTTCAAAAGGGAATTGAAGCTTATTTTTGTTGGTTGGTCCATGTGAAACTGGCCATATTTATTTGTAAGACAGCAATAACTCGGCTTCACCGGCCGAACTGCACAAGCTTGAACAAATTGGTGTAGGTACTGAATTTTTTTCTGAGCTCTAATACATTTTCACATATTGAACTCAAGAAAAATAAGGGCTGAATTCGCCCACCAGAACATGAGATTGAACGAAAAAGCTCACTCAAAAGATAGTAATCAACTGGAATAATGGAATATCACCCTAATGCGCTTTTGCATTTCTAACTGCTGGCGAAATAGCAACAACAATTTCAAGCATAAACTGAACATGCCAGCCGATGAAGCCACTTATGCGGATTGAATTGAACTTTATTGTACCGAGACCGGCGAAGCCGGAGTATAAAGGAACAAACAGAAAAGACCAATTAACACGGAGTGCTCGCCACAAGGAGTTTTGTTCTCCTCATTTTGTTCATTTACCTCTTTTAACAATTCTTGAAACAGAGTTTAAAAGTTCAGCAACAGCGCCCTCAAGTTTATATCAATCACGGTAAGCAGCAACACACAATGCAGAGCCATCTCGGAACAAATTTTTCTTTGTGTGAGTGAATATGGTGCCTTGAACAGAATTTTCATAAAGTGCTCCAAATAAATGAGAGATTTTTCTCTCACTTGGGAGATTTTTTACCAAATTTCTCAAATCTCCAAGCTAACATCTCTGCAAACTTCCTGCACGAGGAGAAGTGAAATTTTCCCGTTTTATTTTGCATCAGAAAATACAGTGATAGAAATTGAGTAAATTTGTGTAATTTCTTGCACCCCTGAGAATTCTTTTCAATTTCTTCGTTTTTTTAAAGTTATAAATTTTTTTTAAGTCTTAATTTCTGAAATTGCGCCCCCGACGTATTGCGCCCGGTTCAAGTGCACCATTTGGACCTATGAAAGCGCCGCCCCTGGGCATGTGCAAGGCTTTGGGTGAGATGGTGTCTTTCACCACAAATGATGTACTGGATTTTCCAGACGATTATTGGGCCTGTTGTCGCTTATGCAGCTCTAGTCTCATAATCCAAGACTAACTTGGAGATATGACCTAGAGGAGGCGAGGGTTAGATTTCTGCTGTAGCATTATTGGATGGATACCATGCCTTTTTAGTGTTACTGGAAGCATTTAGCTTGTGTTTCTCTAAAATTCCCATGCAACTCCTCGAAGCTCTTTAACATCTCGACCTTCGTTATTCGAATTGTTTCGTTTATCCCATGCTCCCCGATACATTTAATTTAAGAGAGGCAGCACAACTATCAAGTGTAGGGATAGTTCCGAATTCAGAAACTGCTCCGTGATATTCAGCGACCGGGTAGAAGACTCATCGAATAAGAGGAGTATCGACCTCATTTGGTCTAACAATATGACGTAGAATCAATTTGACTATGAAGTTTCTATTACCTTATCGGCAGGTTATGAAAAAATGGCTTTACAACGGGCGAACACCGGCCGCTTGGCTTTTTAAGAGGCGACGACGACCATAATTGATTAAAAGATTTAAATGACCAAGTACTGACCTGTACACACGGGTATACGATGGCAAGGGCTCCGCACTTTTTGCATTGAAAGAGGCTTTCAGCCAATTTTCTTGAATATTTGTAGATTGATAGTTCTCAACATGTAGATCAAAAGTCTCAATGGGCATAAAGCTCCATCATCCCTCTCCCCCCTCTCCCTCCACCTCAAGGGGCTAGGGTGTTATAACTGATTTTTGAATGTAAAACAATTTATTCTTTTAGACCACTTAACGGCAACCCCCAACAACCACTGATAATCCAACTCCGCAAAATGCGAAAGTTGAACCCGCATGCACTTGTGGAAAAATCAATTGTAAGCACTTTTAGCAGATATGGTCCCGGCTAGGGTCAATATTCTCCTCATCCACTTTATGCTGTCAACCAATACTTTGACATTTTACATCGAAGTGCCTTCTCGTCTTCTTTGAAACATGCTCGCAAGGTTATCGAAAAACTTGCAAAGCTTGCGCACTTTTGGTTCGCATGCTTGCATTTATGAGCTCTGTGCAAACGCATGCTTGCTTTAATGAAACTAATGCAAAAGCAAATGTGCGCAAATTGCATTACTGGAAGCACCCGAGCTTGCATGTTTCTGAGCCAATTTTTTTTTGCGTAAATACTCGAAACTTTTCATCTAAAAATTTTTTTTAACCTTATTTATGGTAGTCAGCCAACAGCGGAATTTGGGAAATAGCATGTAGCAAAACATGAACGTGCCGCAACTATTTTAGACTGATGGAAGTACGATCATAACCGCCTAGGGGTGACCACTGGTAACTATCTTATGAGAGAGAGGATAGGCTAATATGTTCGGGCTAGCCCCTTCCAAGTAAGATTGGCGTGAGGCTAATAACCTCACCTGGAAAAAAGTTATTAAGGAATGAGCAACATTTGTGGCGTTCAATATAGGAGTAGTGTGACTCTGTATTTTGGAGTATTGGAGGTTGATTTGCCTTGGAGTCGCATTTTGTCATATTTATCACTGCGGGTGGAGCTGCTCTAGAAGTACACTATAAGTGCAACTATTGTGCATTTCTGGGTTGCTTTGGTTTTGCAGCGAGGGATGTGGCGGGATGTGACTCCACAGCGGGTCAACCTCTAGTTGGAGTTGCAGGCTTTTGTTAAGTTGTAGATGTAAAAAGAAGCATTATCTTCAAAAAACTGACGAGTTGAATTGATACCGGTTTTGACTGGCTGTTTTTATACTTTGACTATAGCAGTAACATTGTAAAATAATAATATCATTGAAAAATAAATTGATTTGTAATTTTTGCATATGTATCCTAAAATATATAAACAAAATATCTGTACAAGCCCCCCATCCTCCAAAATCCCTAATTAATATCTTATAAATTCATTTTTCTTCAAAGTCCTCCTTTTTCATAATACTACCCCTGATCCCGTTTAAAACATAAGAAAAAAAAAAAACTACGGAAATTCCCAAAGTGTAAACTTGTCTGTGTTGACATATCGGATTACAATAATTATCTCCTTAATTAACCCCTTAACGTAGTCCCTTCCTTGCCTTGCTTCTTAGCCTTGGAACGATATCTTTTATAATTTCTTTCCGGAACGTTCACTTGTGTTATTTTCTAGCTGAATGTGAGCCTGGTGCCCAGAGAGTGCTTCTTGTCTCGTATCCACTTACGCCCCCCCATTAGCCCCCGACCGTGGTGTTGCTCCCTAAAACCAGAAAGAGTTGGAGCCGGGTAGGTTTTTTGTAGACCGTTTCGCAGACAGCTATCGCTTACAGATTAAAAATTCCTTTTTGCACCCCATTTACCCTTGGTTTTATTAAAAGGATAATTTTCATCTACCAATTTTCTTTTGTTTTTTCACCCCCAAGGGGAAGCGAAATATTATCTCATAATCCTCCCTGTTGCTCTTAATGGAGTTTCAATTAGCTTCAAATTATGTTTATTAGTGATTGAAAGGGAGGTGTGGGTGGAGGTTGTTGGATCATCGGGAAAGAAGGCATTTTTGAGAAGTGACAAGATCTGTGAGTTTTTCTGTGTTCTTGTATGTTTGGATTCGCAGCTGCCTGAACTATGAGTTATATTTGTGACATCAATATCATCAGGAGCTCCACATCTCATGGTTGGCGTTGGCTTCTTCCAGCGTTCGATTCCATGATTTTCGATCTCTGGTCCGTCTTTTCCAGTTTACTATTCCTAACTGTCTTAAGTTTTACTTTGTCGTCGTCTATGTGTAAGGGAGAACCATAGTGATCCAAGCGACAGTTTTGTCAATTTTTACTTTTTGACTTGAGTGCACAGAAAAAAATAAAATCTTCCCTGCCTAATACTAATCCAAGCAGATAAATAACATCCCATTCCCATGCAATCTCAATCTGCCACTTTATCAATACGCTTTTATACAAAAAGATAGTTTGCTGATCCAAAGCAACAAAACAGCACTTGGATCATTGTGGATGTGTAGTAACCAGCTAGCAAACAGCTTTTAGAGAAGTGTTGGGAGAAAAACGTAAACGTAGGTATGTATATAAGATCTTCGTAGATTTTAAACAGGCGTATGACGTATGATGTCAGATAGCTACAATATAGAGGTAGTAAAGACCTTTAAATACCCTGGAACAACAGTGTCGTCAACAAATTAAGAGCCGGAGGAAGTTAAAGCAGAATACTACATGGGAATCGAAGTTTCTATTCACTGCGTAAATTACTTCAATCAAGGAAAACACAGGAACACAGGACAACTAAATTTGAAGTATACAAATCTCTTATAAGGCCTGTTGCTTGTTATGGCTCGAAGGTGTGGACCATGACCCAAAAAGTCAAGAACTTAGTAGGCGCATTTGAGAGTAAAACCTTAAGACACAACACCTTAAGCGTAAACGGTATATAGAATCAGATATGTACATACAATAACGAACTGTACCAAATCTATAAAGAGATAGACTTCGTCAACTATATCAAAATAAATAGACTACGATGAGCAGGACATGTAGAGCGAATGCCGGAAAACAGAGCAGTGAAGAAGATATATAAGGGAATCATAATCCGTAATAGGCCAGCAGGACGACCGAGGAAAAGATGGTTTCAAGACGTAGAAACAGACGCTGCACACTTGTTGGGTGTACGAAATGAGGCCAAGGCTTGATTTAGGCTGCAGTGCCATTATACTGAGCTGAACTAACTGTGTGGCTATCGACTAAATGCCGATTTTTTAATTCGACGAACAATTCGATAAGAAGTTCGCCCAGATAATGACTTTATCACGCTCCTTTATTACACTGTATTACGATCCTTGACTCCCTCATGGAACGCAGAGCGGGGGCCTTGTAGGTACGTGCTTCAATGCCATAACGGTAATGGAAAAAGCATAGTCTAGCAATCACTTTATTAGCCCCTGCTGGCTGATTGGCCGAGGGCCACACTACTCTTTGCCAGGTGTTCGGCTTCGCAGATTTTGCGGGCTCCGGATCAACTGCTCTATTCTTTACGCCAGCCTGCTGTTCGCGCCGTGCAGCACCTCTCATACTTTGTCCGTCGCACAGTGGGCGGAAACGATCAAAATTACGCGCGGGGCAGAAAAAAACGTCCAAATTAAGTCTTTCTTTTTTTTAAATACTCGTTATTATGTCCGCTATCTTGTATCACTGCGGAAATCCAAATTTATAGGGGTAAAAACCACCCCTAAAGGGTTTGTTGAGGAATGCATTTTTGTTAAGAAACCCAGCTGATAGAAGTTGCTCTGCCCAGGGTTAGGTAGGTTAGCCTGCTTGGGGGTTGGTAGGGGTGGTTTTTAAAGGTTGTAAGGGTCTGTGGTAAGGGCCTGTCTGTTCTTAAGGAATGCATATTTGTTAATAAACCAAGTTGATAGAAGTCGCTCTGCCCAGGGTTAGGTAGGTTAGCCTGCTTGGGGGTGGGTTGACCGCTTTAGGGGTGGTTTTTACCCCTATAAATTTGGATTTCCGCAGTGATACAAGATAGCGGACATAATAACGAGTATTTAAAAAAAAGAAAGACTTAATTTGGACGTTTTTTTCTGCCCCGCGCGTAATTTTGATCGTTTCCGCCCACTGTGCGTCGTCTCTACAAATTTGGTAGGAAGCAGAGGCCAACGTAATCTGGATGGCCGGACCGGACAGATGCTCGTTGACCGCTGATGATCCACCTGCTAGTGCTTTGAGAGCCTGGAGGAAAACCGCTGTTTTACCTCCTCATGGCAAAACCTACTATGCCAGCCACACTGCTGCAAGACATTGAAAAAATTCTAAAATTTGTGCCACCTATAGATTATCTTTTTTATCCTTCGCTTCCACATGTTCCCAGAAGAGGGAAGAGGGAGCGCGAAGAGGTTAACAGGAATGAGGAGGTCACTTGGAACACTATGGGTCTCTCCTCTTCATATATCTTTTCTTAGGCCTTCCTGGCCTCCGCTTTCCGGACGATACTTTCCCAAGCATTATCTTTGCCCGGTTCCTTTCCGCACCTCGTTCAACATGACCAATCTATCGTAGTAGCAACATACATACATCAGGAAACAGTAATGAAGATCCTTTGCTATGAGTTGCAGAAAAACATTCAATGCATGATCGGCACATCGTCCTGTCCATTTTGGCATCTGCAAATTTGTTTATAACATATACGTCAGTCAGCACCAATGACCAAGCTCATTTTCGAATGAGGACTAACTGCCCTGGGTGCAGATATTACTATTAGCGGAACGCTCTGCGGATTGGTCAGGTAGTCGCTCGACGTCGCGTCGCACAGTGGGACCAAATCCAAAAAAGCTGGCCAAAAGTCTAAAAAAAAAGTTTATAGATTGCGGTTTTTTTTGGGGGGGATGATTCGAGGACACTTCCAATAGTGAGCAATCAGTCACGGAAGGTTAGATTTTTTTCTACGGACTGAGAAATTGAAGTTGCTACTTTACTCTTTTTGCTTATTTTTAAACGTTAATATTGTGAAAAAAGGTTAACGTTTTCAAAACGCTATAAAAAATTAAGTAACCAAGCAATCGTGGTCGTGTAAAGTGGAATTTTCTTTGGAAGGTATGTAGAGTATAAAAAAATTGCACTATACCCATTAAGCAAGTATATAATCCACAGTAAGCATCTATTACACGTGCTTTTTATGAATTAGGGTTGTAAGAATGCGATATATATTGGAAAAAAAGTAATATTGCTCCACTCTGCTCCACTGGAAAACTTGCTGGGCGTTGTTGGTAAAGGTGTATTCCTTCACCTCCAAAAAAAATCCACTGCCCAAAATTGCCCCTCCGTGTTTTAAGGGGTCACATACGTCCAGCACTAGCCCATGGAAATGGTACTTCAATATTGCAAAAATGCGGGACAAGGTTTTAATTTTGGGATGTGTAGGGGGGGGGGGGGGGTCAGTGTGAGCTTAAATCTGAGTTTTCGGGATTCTAACCCACTCCCCCCCAATTTGGCCGCCATCTTGGAAAAGGTGCGCAAATGGTTTTTCCATTATATATCTCCGTAACAGTACATCTTACAGAAAATTTGCAAAGGCACTTTTTGTTTATAATTAAATTATCTACAATACATTAGCAAAATATTTTTGGGTAAATTTAATAATTAAGAAGTTATAAGCCTTAGAACACCAAAATTAGTCACAGTATTTTCTTTTAATGGCTATAACTTTTTTTCCTTGAATTTTAACCAAAAAAAAAAATTAGAGGATTTCATAAGGAAGTTTTTTTTAGTGGATTTCATAAGGAATAATTTTCATTCATACTTTTTTTAAAATTCATTCACTACGAAAGGTTTTACGTGTTACAGCGCCTCGAAGGTATCAAAGTGACAGATTTTCTGAATAATTTTTTTACGATTTTACCTAGTCCTCTCCCTAGAAATTCTCAACAACAGGTAGCAAGTAATAATAATGAATGAAACACTTTAAGTTATAACAAATGCCGATGTTTAAATAATGCAATAACATTTTTTCGCAATTTGTTGTGGATTTCAACATTGTTATTTCAGTATGATTTTAGTCCAATTTTCATATTTATAATAGTGTTAATAGTTATTCTACCAAAATATAAAATATTAATTCTTATTACTATAATTTTCAAGTGTTCATTGAAGTTTGATTGTAGTTTTAAAGTTTATAAAATGTACTGTTACGGAGATATAGTGGAAAACCCATTTGTACACCTTTTCCAAAATGGTGGCCAAATAGGGGGGGGGGGGTTAGAATCCCGAAAACTCAGATTTAAGCTCACACTGACCCCCCCCCCCCTACACATCCCAAAATTAAAACCTTGTCCCGCATTTTTGCAATATTGAAGTACCATTTCCATGGGCTACACATCGAAAAATGAGGGTTGTGGAGGGAATTTTTTCAACCGTATATTGCAAAAAAAATTGAAAACTATTAATTACTCATTGTTCCTTGACAAACAAAACAAAATGTTTAAAAAAAGATATTTCAACGAATAGTTTCCAAAATGGTGGTTGTTTCCAACGTTGAAATGAAAATGCCATCGCATGGTTTGCACTGAATGTATCCGAAAAACGTACAAAAATTCTTGTAATACAAAGTTACAGTCTTCTTCTGTATTTGCATTCTTAAAAATTCTTATATTGTTTTTCTAATAAACAATAACTTCCTAATAAAATAACTTGCTTATAAAAAAATTAATCAAAAGTATTAAACATTATATTAAAACAAATTTTTTGATTTTTTTAAGAGGTTATGTTAACCATATTGAGTCCGCCATTTTGAAAATCGAAATTTCGACACCGGATTCGTCGTCAGCGACCCCGAAAACCCCCGAGTGTAAAATTTGAGATCATTTAATGCACTTTTTGACTTTTGGCCAGCTTTTTTGGATTTGGTCCCACTGTGCGTCGTCAACTGAACTGACCAAAACATCAGAGCACACTTACAATGCGTCTATGGTCTATATACGAAGAAAATCAAATGGTTGAAAAGGAAAATAAAACAAAACGAAAATGCTTTTCAGCAAAAAAATCTGCATAAACATTCAGCAATCAGGGAGCAAACAAAATTGTCAAAAACAACGAAGATCCCAATTCCAGATGTCCAAGATTTCGTCGCTTTTATCTAATAATCTTCGAACTTTATCCATTTCGCTCCCAGAATTGTTCTGTCTTGAATTTCTTTGTGTTTTTCTTTCATTTAAGGAAGGAATTTTTATCGAAACACAACAACAAAAAAAAAAAAAAAAAAAAACAAAAAAGAAATATTTTTTGTCTGGCGAACAAAAATCTTTGAACTTTCCGAGTCTGCGCGATCGTCTTAAGCTTGATCACAACAACCACATCCAGACAAATCTCAATAATTCGAAAGACATCATGATATCCGCGGAAAATATTTGGATGACAGCCAAATAAATCAAAGTGTCACCATATTTTTTTTTTTTTGTTTTAAACCCGCGCGGCTACTGAACGTAGATCGGCTGATCGCGCAGCTCACAGTCTATTGTCCCTAAGACGGGAGCTTATTAACCGCAAAAAGCTATTTTCTTACACACGCGATCATTACGGATCGATATTGGAGCTCTAGCTCGACAATAGGCAACTTAGCATGCTAAAACGACGTATTTAGGAATCTTATCATGCAAAGTTTGTATTTTTTCTGAACTGCCACTAGCTTGGCCTGAGACTTTTCTGTTTTCTGATGGAATTACCCAGGTAGGTATACCTATCGTTAGTGGGGCTGCATTGATTATGCAATTTTTTTCACATTTCTACGATCGGCAAGATGAGTGAATAATGAAATCATTAGGAGTGATTATGGTCAATGGTTTGGATTAGAAATGTGATTTTTGCCATATTGAAGCTGCCGTCATTGATTTATCGATAAGAAATCTTGTAAGCCGATACTTCATCAATAGAAAATATGGCATTCAAATCAAAGTAGGGGGAGGCGGTATGACGTGAGCGGAGAATTAATTTTTGGTCACGCATTTTTTATGTGATCAGGTTGTAAAATTACTGTAGGCATGGGTTACATGTACCGCTGTTGTAATGAGAACGAAATCAGTTATTATTAGTTGTAATTTAAGTGATATCACCGCTTAGTGTGTTGGCTTTAAGGGGATTTTAAGGTATTAAAAATGTGCTTTGATTCCGGGTCTTATGGACTTTATACTTAGGAATATTTCAGATTTATTTTGTTTTTAATTAGTTTAAGAAACACGTATATGTATATGTAACAGATAGACAGATAGTTAGAGTAAAAAAACCATATACCTACCTTTTACGACACTCATTATCTCAAATTTTTATAGACCTTCCTTTTTCCCGAAAATCTATGTTTGCCTTCTACCATTCATATTGTAAGAGAAATTCGGTGATCATCTTACTGCCAGAGTAGTGAGTACCACAGAATATTGCCTAGAATACAAACAGCTCACTGTGGCTGCCTCTGTGGTCATAGATAGAAGGCGCTTTTAACATAGTGAGCACCGACGGCCTAGTAAAATTTATATGTACAATGGAATAAGTCAGTGGATCATCTGAATGTCAGAAACTAGGATCATCTACAGTAGCGCAGCTTAGGTAACCTGAGAGTGCAAAGATCGATGTGCCGTGATACGCTTCAGAGAGAACTCTAATCGCCACTGTTACGGCTTGCGGCTATGGATAAGGTTCCGAAATCATTAGAGAACGAGTAGGTACTTAACTGTCCATTGAGTCACGCGTTTCAGATCACTGTTTAGCTGAACAGTAAATCTTCGCAAGTTCAAAAGGTTTGCTTAGATAGATCTGCACGTCATCGGCATATAAATGAGTAGAAGAATGTTTGACTACCTTTTGGAAGGTCGTTTATATAAAGGTTGAAAAGCAAGGGACCTGGGATAGAGCCTTGTAGTACTCCAAAATGAAAAAGCGCAGGCTCGGAGAAAGATTCTTGTTCCTTAACAATTTGGGAATGTTCCTGAAGATAGCTTTCAAAAAGTTTAACTGCAGTAGGGCCATCCATAAGATCCATAATTTCGGCCTAATTTTTCAAGTAACGTCATATGGTCAACTGAGTCAAATGCTTTAGAGAAATCGACTAGTATTGCAATTTTATTGTTATCAAGTGACTCAAAAATATCTTTTGAAACTTGGTGGACTAAATGTGGGTAGTTTAGTAGTGTTGGTGAAAAGCATCAGTAACTGTCTTTTCCGTGTTGAGGGATAGCGCTTACTTTTACAAATGCCAACTTAATAATTTCACTGATTGTCTGAATGAATTTTCCAGATACTAATACCACCATATCATCCGCATGGGCAGCTGCCTTTATTCTGTAGGTTTCTAATGTCTTTAGGATCTCGTCCATGGCCATGAGCCAAATCAGAGGCGAGAGGACTCCATCCTGAAGGGATACTTTCGCTGTATTCGGGTTATGAGAAAGGTGAACACAACTGCACTCTTTGTACAGTGAATACAAATCCGGCTCAAAGTTTCTAACCAAGCTTAAATCAATAATGATAATCCAATTCAAGAATGTTTGATCTTCAACAAGAAATCGAAGATCAGTAAGGTCGCAATATCCAAGCACTTCTGCTTCTCCCCAGAATTTGTTTGTTAGTGTTTGAAACGGCTTGTGGAGGCCGCTGACAACTTAATGGATAAGTTTACGGAAGCCCCTACAATCAAAATTCCTGTCGATCAGAGCGACCGGTGATCTGACACTCTCTAGTTCGACCAGAAAACTTAGACTTGTATATATAAAAATTAGAGCAAAACACACAGTTTTCACACTTCATTCATCTATGGACCATCAATCGACCATCCCAATTTTGGGTCATCGTTGCGCTCACACCATCTTTACGGATTAGCCTAAGAAGAATTTCAATCCATCATTCACTTATCACACACACTCTGGATTATTGCCGGGGGTTTGTTATGTTAAGATTTGACCTTAATGTGCGATCCATTCAATGGATCAACTAAAAACGTACTTTTATTCCTTAAAAGTTGACTTACAATTGAAGTAATTTCTAAGTATGGCTGCAACATTAGACGGGATCACTTATAAAGGATTTCCGATGGCATGATCACATATTCCAATTCCACAAACAAACATCCCAATGCCCGCGATTTCTTCAGTCATGCAAATTCTTCCTTCAACTAGCAGCCCAGGCTATGGTCTACAAGGGCAAAAACTTCAGCTGCTGAGACCTCAAGAGCCGTCGGTAGAGTTACCTTTTGCACCCCCCTAGACTTTCACAGATCCATGGGGAGATCATACCAAAACTCCATCGCCAAATTCCAACTACTAGATCTATAGAACAACTCGGGGTCTTACAGTCTTTCACAGTAAGTATTGTCGAACTCGTGCAACATCCTAGAGTTCAAAGGTTGGGATCATTGCCATCTGCTTCAGCACCTCGCACACCCGCTACAACACCCTATCCTTTTCAACCAAAGCTTACTACCACTCACTGCACCGTAACCGGAACGACATCATTGGACTGGCAATACAAAGCGCCATTCTTAAGTCATCTAGGGTTACACTAATAGAGGAAGAGCCAGCGACATATTTTGGGTTGTCATTTCATTAGTCATGAAAATTTCCACACTGAATCTTATACACCTGCTGAACAATAAAAGCCAATTCTGGCAGCCCCCAGTGGCCGGAATGTAGTACCCTAAAATTACAAAGGGGGTAGGAAATAAAGTTCAATTTTGTTATAGTATTAGTCATGAATTTTCAGGAGATTGTTTTTGATGGTATTCTCTATTTATAAAAATTATTGCCAGAACATTTCCCCTTCACCAAAGTGCCGCCAGAACGCTGTAAATATTCATTTAATAAAACGCTATTTTTGTTATTTCATTATAGTTGAGTCGTCAGAGTCAGACTAAATGTTAACTGACGAAACTTTTTCTAAAAATATAGTTTTTCGTGAGTAGAATATGTTAAAAAAGAGTTTCGGAAAATTGGTTGTACGCTACCCCTAAAAAACCCCCTAAAAACAGAAAATTTCGTTTTTGGCTAATATCTCTTAAACGGTAAGTCCTATCCTAAAATATTGTTTACAAAGTTTGTAGATCATGCAATTATCTACAAAAAATGATATTATACATTTTCCCGTGCGAATCGCCGTTCATGAGATATCGCCGTTTTAAAGATTTAAAATACTCATCCCCTAATTCGCAACTTGTATAGGTCGCCAGACGTTCAATAAATCCTCTGTTGCACTACGTGGCTAATATTTTCAGAGGTGATTCCAGGATGGTTTTGGAGAGAAAAATTGTTCTACAGAGGCGGAATTAAAAAGTGTGATCTAAATCCCAAAATTCTTCGTTTTTTCAGAAAAATTCCAATATTTTAGCATTTTGGTCATATTTTGAACCTACATAACTTGTGAACGGAGTCACTCAAGTTCCTTTTCTAAATATCATATAAAATAATACACATTTACCTAAAAGATGAACCTAATTACATTCATCATTGCGCTCCTTTAATCCCTCATGGGACATAGGGCGGAAACAGTTGCCCTCCAGCGGACTCTGTTTTGCGCGACAGCTCTCAGCTCCGACCAGGATCTCGCAGTTGTTGCGGCTTCTGCTAGTAGGGTTCTCCTCCACGTTGTTCTAGGTCTTCCGACTCGACGGGATCCTTGCGGATTCCAGTCGAGGGCCTGTTTGGCTAGATTTTCGTTTTGGCGTCGCAAGGTGTGGCCAACCCAATTCCATTTCCTTCGTCTTATTTGGTCGTCTATCCTTTCTTGGCCGGCACGGCGCCATAGTTCTTCGTTTGAAATTCTATCCTGCCAGCGGATTTTTAGGATTCGACGCAGGCATCTGTTGATGAAGACTTGTAGGCGCCCTGTGATGAATTGGGTGACTTTCCATGTTTCGCAACCGTATAAAAGTACTGCCTTAACGTTGGAGTTGAACAGCCGCAATTTGGTGTTAGTTGAGATCTCCGTTGATATCCATATGCGGAACAGGCATGCATATGCGCCTCGTGCTTTATTTATTCTGGAACTGACATCTTCTTCTGCACCACCATTTTCGGTAATAATACTACCGAGGTAGCAGAATTTATCGACCAGTTCCACGTCACGGTTATTCAGCGCAGTCCGTTCAATGGTGTTTGCATTTATCCGCATTACATTGCTCTGCGATAATTCGTCTAGGAGTTATTCAACTTTAAGTAAATATTAAAAAAATACATTTTTTTCTTTCGTAAACACCCTGTATCGTAGTGGATAGTGGGGATAGCCCCCTCTGTAGAACAATTTTTCTCTCCCAAACCATCCTGGAATCACCCCTGAAAATATTAGCCACGTAGTGCAACAGAGGATTTATTGAACGTCTGGCGACCTATACAAGTTGCGAATTAGGGGATGAGTATTTTAAATCTTTAAAACGGCGATATCTCATGAACGGCGATTCGCACGGGAAAATGTATAATATCATTTTTTGTAGATAATTGCATGATCTACAAACTTTGTAAACAATATTTTAGGATAGGACTTACCGTTTAAGAGATATTAGCCAAAAACGAAATTTTCTGTTTTTAGGGGGTTTTTTAGGGGTAGCGTACAACCAATTTTCCGAAACTCTTTTTTAACATATTCTACTCACGAAAAACTATATTTTTAGAAAAAGTTTCGTCAGTTAACATTTAGTCTGACTCTGACGACTCAACTATAATGAAATAACAAAAATAGCGTTTTATTAAATGAATATTTACAGCGTTCTGGCGGCACTTTGGTGAAGGGGAAATGTTCTGGCAATAATTTTTATAAATAGAGAATACCATCAAAAACAATCTCCTGAAAATTCATGACTAATACTATAACAAAATTGAACTTTATTTCCTACCCCCTTTGTAATTTTAGGGTACTACATTCCGGCCACTGGGGGCTGCCAGAATTGGCTTTTATTGTTCAGCAGGTGTATAAGATTCAGTGTGGAAATTTTCATGACTAATGAAATGACAACCCGAAAAACGTCGCTGGCTCTTGGTCTATAACCTAAGTATTTTTTATGAAATATCCCTCGTTTGTCAATCATTATTTTTTATCTCACATTTTCCAATAAAAACCCTTTCTAAAAAATGAAATCAAAATTTATAGCATACAATCACAAAATTTCAAACAAACAAACATTAATTGTGAGTAACCCCCTTCCGCTGAAAAGAGCCATCTCAGTCGTTGTGAGTAGAGTTCATTCCGCACCATTTAATCATTCAACTAATAATTCATTACAGTGTTCATCTTCGTCAGCATGAACCAAACAAAGGAGCAAGGTCCAACAATAATTTTCAATCATACGCGTCCATAGAAGGCACCAACAATACTGCCCTCGGTCGTGAAAGGGCTGAAAGGCCATTCGAGGGGAAGGCATGAAATGAGATGTTGATTACAACCGGGGGGATGATCTTTTGTACCATTTAACATCCGGCCATCTTCAATTGCTATCGCATGACTCAATCTAAGGCAGCGAAATGTCAACCCTTTCTGATGAATCTCCACTTTCTTCCGTCTTCACAGCCCAGTCCCCTAAAACCAAAGGAAAAGGGTCTTTTTCTAAACCTTTTCACAGCGACCCTACACGTCCCATTCTTTGTGTTAGGGGGGCCAGTGGGGGCCTTGAATAGGGCGAAGTTAAGTAGTCAAGAGAAATAATTTTATTAATTTTGCAAGAATTCAGATAAACAACGAAATCCATCGTTGTGGTGGGGGAGGGGATGGGGGGCTTTAATTAAACGGAAAACCAGAAAAAAAGCCCAGACCCAAACCCTGCACCACCACCACCACCTCCATTATCGGGCGATTGCCTCTTTGACCCGCTCCAGTGGACCCGAATTGAATATGTAGTGGGGTGGCGGGTCCCGGCGGGCGGCGGGTTGGGGCCTGCCGGTGAGGCCTTTTTCTGGTTGGCGCGTTTTCCATTAACTCTCGGATGCATGGTTTAATTTTTCATCTGGTTCTATGACTGGAAATTAATTATTGATTGGATTTTTTTTTTGTATATTTGAAATTTAAATTTTTCCCTGTTTTTGCTGCTAATCTATTTTAAAACCGAGCCGCCGGGCTGGTCACCAACAATCGGGGGGCACTTGTTGAATGGGGCTCTTGTTACCGCTGAGTGAGCACTCTCAATGGAGGCGTACTGTGGCGTATTTTACGGTCAATTGGAGGAAACGATTTTATGTTTTGCTATGAAAAATCTAGTTTTGTTTTCATGAAAATTGAAAATTTTTCATTGATTTCCGGTTACAAATAGGTTTCAAGTTTGGCCTTTTCCTGCAGCCGCACCGATCGCCAGAGTAACAGGTGCCCCATTTTCAATGTCACTATAGAGCATGTTTTTTTTCATTTAAGTTTCGAGCTGCTGCTGTGGCAAAATGGATTTTGTATGAGAGAATTTCGTAAAACCGTGAAAAGTTACTCAGTTCGCGTAGTAATTTTGATTTTATGCGTGATTGTTATAATTCCTTTTTTTTTCATGTTGTATTATCAAAAATTTTCGTAATTAACACAAATTACAATTGTTTTGTTCTATTGCGAATGGTGATTACCACTGTACCATGAAAAAGTACTTAAGATTCAAATTAAACTACCACAGCGTGTATGTTGGGAAAATTTTAAGGAAATCTGTTTTCTTTTTTGTGTTTTTTGTTTTTGTTTTTTGATGGTATTTAAAACCTTGTTTTTAATCTTATAGTTTTTATTAGTTTCCGCTTTAATGATTTAACCATTCCATGCGCAGGAATTGATGGTTTAAATTGAATTGTATTAATACTTTTTTGTGCATGACCACTTGTTTTGTTTACAAAATTCGTTTAATTTGGTTTTTGTAGTAAAGGTTATTTATATTAAAGCATAAGGGACAAAGGGAACTTTTTTCATTTCCAGTTAAAAGTAGAAATCGAAATAGTCCAATAAAAATTATTTTGTAATTATGGCGTAAAATTAGTTTGGAACACTGGGAATTAATAGTGAACGCACATATTTTTTTTACAAAAACCAATCAATTTGTATTCAAACTGCAAAAAGATAAAAATTCAGTGGTTTAACAAACAGCACTGTCTTTAAAGCATACTATAGTTTCCATGCACGATTTTTTTTAATTTTATTACCTTTATGTTACGCAATCATCAGGGATACAAGAAGCGGGAATTAGATACCCGGACCAGGAATGCTACTATACACCGGTATCAAAATTTCGTACGTCTTCTTCCGTTAACATACAAGAGGATGTATCCTGGGTTTTCTCGCAGGGCCTGATTGTACTAGAGACTAGACAATGGGTCTGTTAACAAGAGGTGTAATTTTTTAACTGTGAACATACAAGTGACATTACGATGACAGTTGAGAAGTAAAAGCATGGAAGTTTTCAGGTATGTATCGATACATAATCACAAAACGCATTCAAATATATTTAGTTAAAATTCATTAGAAAAATGGTGAAAATTTCAAATTTCAAATTTCAAAACTGAAATGTCAGATGCCATTGAACATTGAGCACTGATACAAAAGAGGGCAGCACTGTGTGAATGCCAGTGAACAATGCATCACGGATGCTACTGACTAGTGATGAGCAAAAATGGTCTTGTTCCTGCAGTGTTGTCTTGTTCTTGCACATTTAGCAAGACCAAGAACGAGAACAAGACTTAGTGATGCTTGCAAGAACAAGAAGAAGACGGATTGCACAACAACAAAACAAGATCAGGGCTAGATTAGTCTTGTCTTCTTCTTGCGTTTGTTCACCACTACCACTGACACGGTAAGCATGTGTGGATCGTCTTTTATCCGTATTCGACGCACATGGGGATTTGACCGCCTTTTAATTTGGTACCCTATGTGGTGCGCACGCAATGAATGCTGGCCAGACACGGTCCTGCGCAGCACAAGACTAGCCAAGGGTCCAAGAGTTCAAACATAGCTCTTGTATACTTTTCTTAGTGCCCATTTAACTTCATCTATGCAGTTGTCATTTAACTCATCTATTCTTCTTTTGTTTCTGGCTAAGCTTACTACATTGCACCATGATATGCACGTGTGCACTGTGACACGAGGTGAGTTATGTGGTAAACGTATAAAATAAAGGCAGGTGTGGGTGGAGGCCATCAGGTTAAGTCAAACGTTCAACTTGAGCACCTAAGTTAGTGTATTTAAAGAGGGGGTGTAAGCTACATTTACAATCGTATGGAAGCATAACAAGGTCATATCATATATGACAGCCAACCAGAAATAAAACAGATAGTCATATTCACGTAGAACTAAGTCTACATAAATTAGAGTTGAGAATGTTGAGAAAGGCAGCACTTCCTTGCTCAATCGGGCCACTTCTTTTTCCGAGGGAGTGGTGAGAACCTATCTTCAAGCAGCAGGGAATGTGTGGCCGCTTGTAGGGCTAACGCCTAATCGGCCGTCCGCACGACACAAAAATTTTTGCGCAAATCTTGTTCCCATATGAATTTTATGTAATCTTTTAGAGGAACAAGCATAATCACGTCACCCAATGCAGTCCGGGTTGCAAAGGACACAATCATTTCGCGCCCAGCCAAGGCAGCATTTTCAGCCTACAAAAAAGCCAGTGTCTTATGAAAACACACGACCAAGACCATTTTTGTGAATGCAGCTATTTTAGGTAAAGGTTTGATGCATCAGAATTGTGAGAAAAAATATACTGCTACCAATGCAAAATAAAAAATATAGAATTTTTGGAAGTTCAGATGCAAAATATCGGATTCTTCATGACAGACAGCACGGCTTTAGATTCAAAAGGTCTATTGGCGACCTCCTTGTATGTCTTACAGAGCACCTTCACCAAAACATCTATCGCTTTGGTGAGTATACCTGGTTGCCTGGCTGCCTTTGACCGCTTCACAAGGCTAGCCAACTAGGCTCAATTTCATACTTTGCAATCCCCTTTTTCGCACAAACTAATGTCTAAAAGTTCGTTTATAAATAGAACAATCTGGCTGTGGAATAATCTCCCACAATCAGTTTTCCCATACAACAAATTAGCACAACTCCCAAGAGTTAAAACGTATCGCCACCTGCTCCAACACCTCCCCTGATATATCTTTCAAACCAAGCTTGCTATTCGACATGGCTCCAATAGCGCATTAGAATCGTCACAGCTATCCTTCGCAACGGGCGCGCTGTTGTAAACACCTAACGTCATCCGCTGGAATCGGCTCGGAGAGAATAATTCTTTTAGTCGAATGCAGGAAGAACATGAACTGTAGACGAAATTCCGAGCGAAAGATTGACTGCCAGCTACTACTTACACGTACCAGCACGCACGGCATAGTACCGCAATGATCAGTAGAACGGTTCTCCTTCGATTGCATGGGTCAAGAAGCATAGGACGTGGTTACTGCTTAGCTGGGGGACTGCTTGGTAAAAAAATACTCGCGTTTGGAATTTCATGCCTTAATTTTTAGAATTCCGTGCCTGTGGCGGGAGTGTACATGTCTGTGGGGGGAGGGTGCGTATTTTTGTGGCATGCCTATTTATTCGCTAGCTGCGGGCGCGTGGCATATTTTAATCAGGTTATTAGACTAATTCTGGTTTTCGTCATGCTTGCGGATAATTGCTTCTTTGGCCTCCTACTAAGACAATTTCGCTCGCCTTAAAATTTCCAAGCAGACGAACAATATGGACAATCAGAAGGGCAGAGTATCCCAACTGCAGACTCTTACAGGAGGAGGGACAAATCTGCTCTTAGTGGATGAATTTATTAATGCTGATTTTTTATGATATTATTAATAATTCAAAAAATGAAGTATAATTTAACTCTTTCTTAATTTTCGCACTCAGTCTGTTTAAATATTTCAAATATCGCTGTCACGGCGCCACTCTAATTAGCACTAACTAATTCTAGCTATTCACACAGATACCAACCTAGAACTTCTTTTGACAGACCAACTCCAAAAGTCGCACTTCAACTGTAAAACATGAAAAAATGCAATTCTACCATAAGCTACCGGCTAGCAGAAGCAGATCATTACAGCATTACAACACATTCCCATCTATTATGCAATTTTGGCACGCTTTTCAACAACCACCACAAAAAAAAAATATAAAAAGAAAAAATGTCCAGCAGCGAAATCGACCTCCAATAAAATCTGCTCCGATCAAAACCGAATAAATTTTTAATTTGTCGCCGCTCCATCTCTCGGCCGTGCCATTCTATTAATAAATGAACACATGTAAAGACGACATCTCGATGGCATTCCGAATTAATTACACCACATCACAGCATCAAATCTGGGCCTTTTCAATCGAATAAGGTGCACTTTTGCTTGTTGGAATTCGCATATCAGGCAGCCAGCCTCTCTGATATATAGTGTAACTTGATCGATCCATAACGATCGCAGCTGATCTAAATAAGAGAGCAATGTTATCTTGCTTTACATCAATGGAAATGCAACGAATGACCGCAATAATTACAATAACATATCAACAAATAATGCGAATGTATGTTTTGTTGGCTTTATGATATTTCGCCTTATCTCAGTCTTATGGCCGTGCGCAGTGTGTAGTAATATCGATAGAAATCGGCGAGTTGTGTAGCCATTATTAAGAATCACGGAATCGATGTCCTTGCATACGTAATTAAATCTATAAATCGACCAATTAAAATGCTTCGATTCCGTGACAACGACTTGGACATCGCGACAGCCCTGGCTCTCTAAACAGGAGCCCCCGTAGATAACTACTCTCGCTGCAGGGCTGAAGATCACCAGGTACACAAACGCAGTCAATAATAAAATCCAACAACAAAAACAACAACAACGAAACGAAACGAAAAAAATCGAAGGTAAATAAATCGAAGATCTTGAATTTGCATGGCGATCCTATGATTTCGCGATCATGCCCAGAGAGGGGGCGGCGGGTGTATAAATACGGGAACATATTGAAAAATTAATTCCTGGGAAGAAATAAATACATAAGAAGGAACACAGTGCTCAACTCCCACGATCGCCGCCGCGATCGGTCTGTGTGCGGCATCTCTATATATCCTCCATTCATTTTGTTTGTTCGATATATATATTCTTGTGGGTTTTGTTGTTGCTGTTGTTGTTGTTGCTGTGTTTTTGGTGCAATTCTTTTTACCTTTTCTTTTCATTTTTACAATCCTTTCAAAGAAATTCATTTGCTGTAGTTAATTTTCAAATTCGCCGCCATAATGTCGTCTTGATGGCGCAATATGTTGTTGCTGTTGGAGCCCTTCGTTGTCGCCCCAGAAGATGCCAGTCGCGAAAACTTCTTCTTGACTTGTAAGAATTTTTCTGCATGTCCGAAAGGTAGGGTACAAGACTGAACCGAAAACGATCAGCACGTTCATTAGAGGGAGAGAAAGAGAGCCCATCACCATTATCGGAATCCGATTGTCCCTGTTCCGCTGGCTGCCGGTATTCCCAATCAACACTAGTGTGACTTCTGGCTGAGCCTTGTTGGGCCCCATAAGGTTGCGACTTTTTGCTGCTCAATGCGCGCAAGGCTCCTGAGATGCGCATGCGCTTCTTCCTCAACCTGCCTTTAAAAATTTTTGATCTTTTAAGTCTCGAATGAAAAAATTTTGTCCTCGCTGTTATCTTTGAGATTTCTTCTCGATTTTTTTTCGTATTATTATTCTAGAGTGTAAGAAAACTTCGCTACCGGTGCCTTGGGGACTCTGTTCGCTCCTCACCGCATTGAAGATGGCCCTAGTCAATCCCTCTGATGGTGTGTCTCCTTTGGGGCCAAGGAGATTGTCTTGTCTTTTAACCGACTAGATGAATTCTGCCTCTTCCTCGAACTATGTTCAACTTAAAGCCAGGAGTGTGTTTGTCCCAACTGTTTGTTTCTGTCCATCTTACAAGCTTCAATTGGCTAATTTCGTACTTAAGATATTTTTATCTATATATATTTTTTTTCGTTTGCTCTGTTAAGTTTCTCCTGGCCGATGGAGAGTAGTACCGGGCATTAAACGCGGTAGGAGATTTACATAATTGTCGCTTAATAGTTTGTTACCTGTGCGGCGGTCGTGTTGTTATTTCTCGCACAACCGGTGTTAAAGTTGAGACGTGAACACTTCTCGGATGGGAGGTATAGTGACAAATACAAAAAAAAAACAGCCTTAAGCTTTGCACTGTCTTATCCCAGTAGTTATCCCATAAGATGTGCGTTCTTTAGAGACTCTAGGTGAGGGCTACAATGGTGTTTTGTATCGTCACAAATGGTGCTTCATTATTGCACATATTTAACTAATTAGTGCTTGTACTTAGGGCGACACAAAAGATAAGGAAGTCAAGTGCTTCTATGTTTTGTTATTCGTTATCTAAATTTTTATGGTGGCGTCTTTGGAATTTACTCGCATTTTAATCCAATACTTTTAAGGCCGTACATAAAGGCAATGAACAAACCTATATCCATATATCCTTTGAGGACATTACCCAAAAAAAACAAAATTTTTAATGTCAGCGTCAATTTTATCAGCTATTCACTTTTAGTGTACATTAATAATGTCATGATCAACTCTAATCCTTCATTTCGACAGGCAGATAAGGAAAAAATGAAATCGACACGAAATTAAGGGACAAAACTTTGTTGTTTTTTTTATTTTTGTATTTTTTTTAAGGATTTTTATTACCTGAAACGTTTCCAGTTTTTCATAGATAAAAAAAAACTAAAAAAAAAAACGAAGAAAAATTATCCTTTGCGACAATAATTATTTATGTGGAAGGTCCTCTCGATTTTCATCCTTTTTTTCGTGTCTGTCATTAAGATAATTTTTATGAGATTTTTATTGCCATTTGTCTCCACTGACTAATATTGAGTGTATGCTGGATGGAATCCTTGGCAGTCGGGATCGGGACACAAAAGACAGTGATGAAGTTTTTATTTAAGAAACTGGATTTTTGTTTGGTGCCATTGAAGAGTTGTTTTTAAGTTAATCAATTAAACGTAAAAACCAGGAAGACATTATCGCTTTGAATTGGGTATTGTAGTAATGTGGATATGTCTTTTTGTTTTTATCTGAATTTTTTTAGGTATTGTAAGAGTTGCGTTAATTTTTTAGGATAATGATTTCCTAAACTTTAATTCAGTCATAAAATTTTGGGGAAACGAGCGTTCAAAAGAATGGATTCCCTTATGTTTGACGATCTTTTTTCATATAGTGTCAACTTCCCTGACAGCTAATTAGTTCTGACAATTGTCACAATGATACCTACTACATCCTCGGTTTCTTTATGAATAGAAATATAATATTGCAATTGATGTTTTGTAATGAATTTTTTGTTTGTTTTAAAATGTAAAAAAGCGTGGGACTTTTTACCTATATTCTTATTTTAGTAACATCGGAACCTTTCGCCCCACCTTTCGGTTGTTTCCATATGCTGGCTGGAGCATTAAAAACTTTACATTCAAAATTATTTTTTACTTTTTAGTTCATTTTAAAACAAAAGCGTAATTTTTTTTTTTTGACGTGACAACGTCTATTAAAACGATGAACGCCGGCTGCATGCACGAAAAATGATGACTCATTGTCCCGTTATGTCCCGTTATGTCCCTTTATGTCCCGTTATGTCCCGTATGCTCGAGAAAACATTAATGAAATGATTGCCTACTTTTATGAATAAAATTGAATCATTTATATTAAATTATCATTATTTTGTATGGATACAAAAAGGAGTGAAATGAAATATTCATTTTGATTGATAAATTAGCTTTTATTTGCACTAATCAATTCAAATATGTTTATTACTTTAATGAACAGATTATTTACAAGTAACAATATGTAGTAACAAATTCATTTACAACTTTTATACATGTCTGATATTTAACTTCTTCCAAGAAAAGTAGGAAATGAATGGGAGTGTTTCAAGTGTAATGTGTTGAGCGTTCGGCTTGCACCGGCACCTATATCTCTTCCACTCGATTGGTCCATGCGTCCGACGAGAAGAAAGATAGCGGCAGCACACAACTTACACGTGAACTGTTTCGTCGACTGTTTACAAAGTGAAGTGAAAAGTTAATGTGGTTTTCATTGTTTATTAGAACAACAATTGCGGCAATAAAGGTAAATTATTCTAGCATTTTTAAAATCTGATTACTAGTTTACTTTCAAGTATTTATTCTTTTTTATAATTAAAAAAAGTAGCATCGGTCGGCGAGTGCAGTAATAATAGGTTATGTTACAATTGACTAAAAAGTATGCAATCATTTCATCAATGTTTTCTCATGACGTTGTCACGTTAAACTATCGTCCGTAAACCCTCTTTACAGACAACAAATTTTTAATCTATATTTTTTATTTTCTACTTTTTAGTCCATTATATATCTACCGCCATTTTGTAGTGACCGCCATATAAGATCTAAAATGACGTCACAAAGCTTACTGTCCTACACTCGTCATAGGCTTTCATTTGATAGCCATACCTAACGCGTTGTAATTGTAAGTACAAAGGTAATCCGTATTTTGCGTTGATTGGCATTTTGTGTTGGCCACCATTTTGAATTTGGAATAACGCCACACAGCTAATAGTATTCTACTTGTCATATCCTTTCATTTGATACCAATGATGAGTGGGTTGTAAAGAAAAGGTAGCCCGCCATTTTCTGTTGGCCATCATTTTGAATTTTGAATGACGCCACATAGCTAAATGTATTCTATTTGGCATACCCTTTCTTTTGATACCTAGGTCGGGGGTCGGGGAGCACAATTTCATTATTCGGCCGCCATCTTGGAACCACCATCTTGTTTTTTTTTTACAAAATGGTCAGATTGCATTGTCACGCCAGCATACATGGTACCTGGATTGTGGCCACTTGGTGCCCTTACCAAACTTTCTGTTACGCGTATCCGTAATTGAACTCCTGATGCTAACACTTCCTCTCTAATAGTTCCACAGATGTCAAAAACTTGAGTCGCTCTCCCTCTACTACCAGAATGTAAGGGGGACCATGTCTAAAACTAATGACATCCTTCAGACATCGATGGATAGTGGGTTCGATGTCAAAGCATTCACTGAAACCTAGCTACATGAAGGAATGCTGAACTCTTTGATTCCTCCTATCAAGTCTTTCGGAAGGATCGTCACCCAGACTCGGAAGCTCGTGGGAGTGGCGTACTTCTTGCTTGTAGTAGCCATCTGTCTTGTAACCCAATTTCGGTCTTAAATTTCAATTTACTTCAATTTACCCAATATTCAGTGGGTATCGGATGAAGAGGACGATAACTACCTCCTGAATTCTAAGGTATCCTGCTTTCTCGATTCCTTATTCTCTCTTGAATTGAATCAAATTAGCGGTCTGTCTAACGTTTTGGGAGGCAGTCAGATTTTGCATTTTTTACTGACTAGAGGCTTAGGGAAAGTCTCTTTGTACTGTCGACAATCTATTTTTTCGTATACAATGTCGAACAGCAGCTCTAGCCGGAAGATAGAGAGAAGAGAGGGAAGAGAAGGAAGGAACTGTCACAACCTAGCCGCGATATTTTTATTCCACCTACTCGCAACCATTTCACGACTCTGGCATGGGGGCATCGAGTACCTCTCGCTGAAGTGTTATGTCTCCTGAAACGAGTTGAATCTCATCAACCAACCGATGGCATGCGCTTGGTGGAGCGAAGGACTAGGGAAGGCTATGACTGTCGAACTCCGTCCAAGTCATGAAGTCTATTTGCTTTCCGCAAATGAGTTGGATGTCGACGTTTTTATGCCGTACCTTATGAAGTCTTCGTTTCTTGCATACCTTTTGAGCCTCAAAAATTGCTAATTGTTTTGGTTAACACTGAAAAGTTTCACCTGCACTTTGATGCTTTACAGACCAATTCTTACAGTTGAGATATTCCTGACTTAATGTCTCCAGTTTGGTATGAATTTTGTGCAATTTACTTATTATCAGTAAAGTTGCTTCTGTTCTAGATATCAAAAAGATTTTATCTACATAGCGACCATTACAATTTAATTAGCTTATGATGGTCCTATAAATATATTAGACTCATATAGCCCTGAATTCGAGCTATATTGATATAGTCCTTTTTCTAACCAAAGTATCTTTCTTAAATTACCATGAAAAATAGAACTGAACCATGGAACGAGATATCATTAAATATGCCACTGACCGAAACCACCAAAATCAATATATGCTGCCCCTGACCCAAAAGTCGGTGATAACATTTTTGGGGTAAATGCACATGGATGAGAAGGGATGGAAAAGAAAATCAATTTAGTTCGCCAATGTTCAAGAAGATCCCTTAAGCTTCGTCAAATTCACACAAGTTTTTTGTTTTATTTAACCAGAACCACAACAGATGTTCAAGTATAGTTCAAGTATAGTAATTACCTTGATATGCGTTAAAAAATTTCACTCTTCCATATATTATTTATACGTTGAGGCGAAATCCACCCTCACATCATATCACCGAAAAAAATGTATGAAATGAGTGAAAAGGGAACCTCCGTGGCGAATGAGTGCTATAAAAATCTATTACTTCAGATATTCCTGAAAGCTCTCTCGTATATCACCGAGCCATCAGGATGACCACTCATAGATATATTAAAAATAATGGAAACAAATGGCCTCACATTTTCGTGGGTAATAAAATGTCTTTTTCATATATGAAGCCATTTTTTTCTGCTGTGCCGAGGGGAATCCCCTCCCCGGCCGGCCTCTGGCGCTTCCAGTGAAACTTCTTCAGCTCTTATCTGGGCAATAACTTCATATGAGGAAGTTGTATCTGGGGCTCTCTTGTGCAGTTATAGTAGTAGGTAGAGTATCGCCCTCTGAAAGATGCTGTCCACTTTTTCTTCTTAATAACTTTTATATTTCTCTCTTCCCTGGATTGTTGCTGTTCGTTTTTTTTTTATTTTTTTTTTATTTTGGTTTTGTTTTATGAAATTTTACTTTATAAAAGTTGACAGTTAAGAGTTATTACGGTCGAGAAAGTTATATGGCAATTTATTGCTTAATTTTTGTTTAATTGTTTTTCAAAAACCACAACAACACAAGAAGTTTTACAAAATAAAAAAAAAATGGAAATACAAGATCCACAAGTACTGACCCATCGCAGGGCTTTAAGCTGTTTACATAGCTCTTCAATAAAACAAGCGTTTTTCGTCTTTTATAGCATTTTAAGGACAACCCGTCCAGCAAATGATCGTAACTCACGGTGACATTTTAACGATTGCAAAGAATCAAAAAGTTATCAACATTTTAATAAAAACGACAAATTCAGATTTCAGTGACATTCACTCCTCTTGGTGCGTTTTCTGTTAAACATATACCTACATATGTCATATATAGTATAGTTATATGGCGACATATGTACGGATATAAAAATCCCACATATTTTTACATCAGAAATATGCGGCGCTGTAAAAATTTGTATATAGGGATATGTTCTCTCAGAATCTTTGGTCCATTGACATTCCTCATGTCTGGGATGTTTCGATGGAACACAATTTTATTACTACATACAAGAAAAACCGGAGTTCGATCTATATTTCTTTTAAAACAATCTCAGTTAAGACACATAAAACTCGATTTTATTATCGTTATTATTATATTATTATTAATAATATTAAAAATCACAAAATAACACCGAATTTCGATGTCTTAAAAACCCAAAACAAAAATTACAATCCACATCAAACACATGACGAACTTATATGACCATCAATTTTTTGGGGACAAACGCGATGATTTACGATCCACGGTGACAATGCTCACGTCCGACCACTTAGCATAACAAGGTAACAATAAAAATTATTTTTTTATTTACCTGCGTTCCAGCAAAAGACAAATTCATCAACAATAAGAACAACCAAAATTGTACCGCATACAGCGGGGCACCGGTACAACCAGCAGCCAAGACGGACTTTATTAATTGAGACTTGACGGCGATCCGCGATCTATGATTTGAAAAGTGGCGCCTAAGCTGGACTTTTTGGCATCCGCGCTGGATTGGGAACGGTGGAAATTGAAATTCTGGTGATGTATGGCGCGATCGGACTAGAACAGATATATTGTATTTTAATTTTCTAATGGGGCAATTATTGACCGTTTTTGTCATATCTGATTATGATGTCAGGGGGAATATGTTAATTCTGTTGTTTTTTTAGGTGGAGATGAGAATGACTATGGGGGAGAGAATGACGCTGTTTGTTGGTTAATCACGATCAGGAAAGTGGGTCTTAGATTCAATTTTTTAATGCATGGGATTTACATGTTTTGACTAAATAAAATTTTAGATTGCATTGATTATAATAATTGAACTACGCGTCAAATATGGTTACAAGCTTGGAAAAGTTACCAAGGTTGGTCGGATCTACCAACTATGCAAATCAATTATAAACTAACGAGTTGAGTTATAGAGATCTTAGATATGTCCTTTTATAATGGTGTTTTGTGCGGCGATTCTTTTAGACCTCCTTTTTAAGGGCCCTTCAGGAGCTCTTGAGTTGCTTTCTAGCAATTTTATTCTCTAAATTCTAAACAGCTACCGACTCATTACCTCTCTATACATGTCTCTTATGGGAAGGTATGGTATGGAATGATATGGTTAGTTAGTAGTATAGTGAGGCCACGTCTTCTGTAGAATGGTTTTTTCGGTATGTTGCCGATTTACGGTCGGGACATACATCTCAACCCTGTTAGGTAATATTTCCAGGAGCATTGTCGGATCATACACCTGGGCAATGCCTAGGCAACATCCAAGGGGTATTCGGTATGTGGTCAGTATTTGGTCGGGTCATACAGCTCGACACAATTAAGACCCTAGAAGACGATTTCTCCGGAACGAGTCCGGGAAGAAACTGAATTTGGCCTGGTGGATCGGTTTCTTTTGTAGCCGGAAAGCTCTGTTAGGTAGGAAGCTTTAAAGCTTTGAAGTGAATCTTTCAAACAGAAAGTACACTTCTCTTTGGCCCGGTGTTTTAATATTTGTTTTCTAAAGTTTTTGGAGAGGGGCTCCAACCCAGTAGGACCTGTAAGCTTGCAGAAATACTGAAATAAGCACTTACTAGTAATGGGTAGGCCTTACCATACCCCTTATAGAAGTGTTAATTTTTACACACGATGTCATAGGAGGTAAGGGGTATGGTAAGGCTAGCCCCTTACTAGTAAGTGCTTATTTCAGTACTTGTGTAAGCTTACAAGTCCCAACGGGGAATTACACAAATACGAAAACAAATGTGTCATCGGGCAAATTTTCACTTGTTTGGTTCTAATTCTGGAGTACAAATTCCCATCTGTTTTCTCTTGTAATGGGTTATATAAGGGATCATCTAACACTAAGAAAATATGGAATACCCCTTACCAGATGACTACTTATTTCAGTGCTCTATCGGTAAGGCCTTCCTAGAATTTCTACTGGGAGCAATTAATCGTGGATCGTTACACTTTTCTGTAGTAATGAAGTTATCTTCTCAAGAATGATTGATCTAAACATCGTCTTTTGTGATACTGGGGCTACAACGGCGCTTTATTTACGCAGGCCTTGATGATGGTGGGAAATATGTCCGCTCCAGCTGTCTTGGGGCTGGCGGAAAGTTGGATCTGCCAATTGGAAACCTATCAGATTGGTCCAACCTTCTCTCGAGCATTGGCAATGGATTCGTGATTTTGTTCAACATGAGTGTGTATGATTTTGTATTGCTGGTCTCGTGCCTTCAGCCGGAGCTTTACCCTATCTGAGCTCTCTCCCAAAACAGAGTCCGCTGGAGGTGTCCGCTTCGGTGTGTCAATTCTGGTTGCTCTAGATACTTCAAAGGCCTTTGACAGAGTTTGACAGCCTGCTTTGTTGACCAAGCCCAAGCTATTGGTATAAACTAAGTTTTAAAGAACTGGATTAAGAGCTTCCTTTCCGGCCGTTTAATCAAGGCCTCGGTAGCCTAGGGAGTAAGGCGCTTGGCTACTATCCCAGAGGTCCCGGGTTCGAATCCCGGCCAGCCCCACGGTCCTTCGCTTTTTCCACTTTCCCACCCATGTAACTTTCCTTCTTTCTTCTTCCCTCTTTACATTCCTGATCCCTCCTGTCATAGCCTTCCTTAGCCCTTCCCCGCTCCACCAAAAAGCGCATGTCATCGGTTGGTTGATGAGATTCAACTCGTTTCAGGAGGCATAACACTCCAACGAGTTGTTTCCCGATGCCCCGATGTCAAAGTTGCGACAGTAATGGTTGGAAGTAGGTGGACTAAAAATATCGCGGCTAGGTTGTGACAGTTCCTTTCTTCCCCGACTAGAGCTGCTGTTCGACATTGCACTCTATATGAAGAAAATAGATTGTCGACTCAGTATAAAGGGCATCTCCTGTGACTCTAGTCTTTCACATAAAAAAAAAAAAAAAAGGTAGTATTGGGCGCCTTCGAATCTAACTCCCACACCATTTCGCCCGGAGTTCCTCAGTGGTTAATTCTAACACCCGCACTTTTCTTAATCCCCATTAACGATCTGCTCCCAGTCTCCTTCAACCCTCGGGGGCCTCGGTAGTCTAGGGTTAAGGCGCCTGACTGCTATCCCAGAAGTCCCGGGTTCGAATCCCGGCCAGCCACACGGTCCTTCGCCTTTTCCACTTTCCCACCCACATAACTTTCCTTCTTTCTTCTCCCCTCTTTACATTCCTGATTCCTCCTGTCATAGCCTTCGCTAGTCCTTCCCCGCTTCACCAAGCGCATGTCATCGGTTGGCTGATGAGATTCAACTCGTTTCAGGAGGCATAACACTCCAGCGAGTTGCCCCGATGCCAGAGTCGCGAAATGGTTGGAAGTCAGTGGAATAAAAATATCGCGGCTAGGTTGTGGCAGCTCCTTCATACTTCTATCTCTTTCTACTCTCTATCTTCCGGCTAGAGCTGCTGTTCGACATTCTATACGAAAAAAAAAAAAAATAGATTGTCGAACAGTACAAAGGGGCTTTCCCTAAGCCTCTATCTAGTCTTCCACATAAAAAAAAACCCATTTTATTACTTCGCCTTGTCTTCGCTATTGTGAACTGCTTGATGACCACGATTCTTATTTGGGGCCGCATGAATCGTGTGGAATTTAACGCCACCAAAACGAAGTACTGTCTGAACTCCAACAAAAATAGCACTGACTTTCCATCTATCTCAGTAGGTAAAGAGAATCTAACAGCTGACTCAACTGTTAACATCGTAGGGGTAACTTTAACGGAGGATCTGCGATGGAATGATCACATATTCCAAATCGCCAAACAAGCCTCCCAATGCCTTGGTTTTCTCAAGAGATGCAAGTTCTGAACTGAACAATCAGAGGATCCCCCATTATCAGATGATCATTTACGCTGGTGCTCCAAGCTTTGAAGAAGTTAGCAAAATCGTGCCCTCAAAACTCATTGGTGATGGCCCCTTTCGCGCCTCCATAGACACCTTAAGCCACCGTAGGAATGTAGCAGCCCTCTCCACACTTTATCACTATTACCATGGCGACTGTTCCACTGAAATTCAGGACCTCCTGCCTGCACGGCAATACTTTTCCCGCAACACAAGACTAGCCCGCTCGGCTCACCCCCATACCCTACAGCCCCCCCGTCCACGCACAATACGGTTTAGAGATTCGTTTATGAATAGAACAACTCGACGGTGGAATAACCTCCCGCAGTCAGTATTTCTGAACTCGTACAACACCTTAGAGTTCAAACGTGAGGTTCATCGTCATTTTCTTCTACACCCTCCAGACCCCCTCTAACCTTTCCTATTCTCCTCTATTCTTCAAACCAAGCTTACTACTAGACATTGCACCATGAACTGAACGATATGACGGCCTGTTAGTATAAAGGGTTACTCCTAAGCTTGGTTTTTTTCATAAAAAAAAAATGATGACCGGTTCTCTTTCGATTGCGTAGGTCAACAGCATACGACGTGATAAGTACTTAGTTGGGGGAGCGTTTGATATAACGACACTCGTATTTGGAATGGTTGATTTCGAATACATCTATAACATAAGTGTACATACGTCTATAGCCGAAGCATTTTTAGGTTTTTGTATGGATATATGTATGCATTTAAAAAAATTGTTTTGTAGGATAAATACATTTAAAAAAATTATCCAATTAAATGATTTTTACTGGGGAAGCCAAGGCCAATAATTGGCTGTGGAGATATTAATGATGATGAATCATATAAAACAGATGATTTTTTAAACAATTTTTACGTATAATAAATAATGCTCTGACGATGCAAAAAATATTTAATCAGAAGGATTCACCTACTTCCTGATTTCAAAATATAGTAGCTCTGGCTTCTTTTAAAATCTTATCGAGACCTCACCAATGAATGTCAGTTTTTTTGCAAGTTTCTCAGTACCAAATCTGGAATCGGTCCAAGTCTCTCTGAACCACGAAAAAAACATGATTTATAATAGAAAGTCCCCAAAAAATGAAACCTCAATTCTGTTTACTGTTTTTATCATTAATTTTTATTTTTATTTTCGCTTATCTCTTTTCGGCGTCATAAATTTCATATCACATATTGGAAATAAATCAAATAACGGTAAACTTATGCCTGATTTAAGTAACTTTCAATATAATATGTATATACCGAGCAAAATCATCTCACATACAGGTGATGTATGCAGGTTTGCATCATAAATAACCGGAAAATAACCGCAAACACAATGAGGGCATTACACCCAAGGTCATATCAATCGGCCTTTATACAGTCATGATGAAGCTACCGAACTGGAGCTAAGCTATTACCGCTGGCGGTATACGCTGCGGCACATTCGTAATTCCAATATACTATATATCGTCGCAGCAGCACCCACCAGCAGCAGCTATACTATACACACGATCGACGATCTTCAATCGGATCTCCTTGGCAATGCTCGGACGCAGGTTTGTATTCATACTCACGCGTCGCAGCATAATTGTAATTTATGCTCGCTCAACATGACAGTTATATGCGTTTGTATTGAAGCGATCCGCGATCAGTCTTGAAGCTACTACACCGCGATCACGATATAAAATGTTGCGAAGACATTGGTGAATTGCGTTGTGCTGCGCTGCTGCAGTAAATGGTCTGAGCGAAGCTGGCGAATTTATTTCAGTTCAGTGGAATTTGCTAATGGCGCTGCTGGTCGGGAAAAAATTTCGCCACTGAACTACTTAACCAGATCCTCTAAGCGGCAGCCGCCGGATTCGGTAGGTGATGAATGGTGTTAATGCAGCTCGTGACTAGGTGCCCAAAGTTGTTGCGACCACTTTTTTCCCAGTTTTATTACTGCCTGTCATCTGGACTTGTCATCCCAGAATTGAGGATGATGAGGTGGGCAGAAGCAAGCCACCACATCCATGGCCATAAAGCGATCTTCGGATCGATCAAATCTGTCGCGGGGTTCGGTATCGATCGTATATCTCTCTGCCCATTCCCAATCGGATCCCCGGCTGCCATAAATCGGAATGCCTGGCCACGGCTTATGCAAAGTGCAATATTTAATCCCCGGGAGACAGTTATACTAGACATCAGGTGAATTTTTAATGCGAAAACAAAATATTTCCTCAATTACTTTTTCGCTTTGCATTTCACAATTTGAAATGTTGACCGCTTCATTTCCCTCTGCGACGACAGCGACTACTCGGCCGATCGAGAGCAGAGCTAATGATCAAATGCAAATGGCAGCCGTATTCTAATCGGGTCTCAATTTCTTGTGTAGGTGCCTCTGACAGTCACGGATCACGATTTGATTTCAATTTAAATCGATGCTGTAAAACATTTTGAATATTTAAGTGGAGGTTTCTGAAAAATGTGTGTCTTTTATGCCCCGTGGTACATGCGTACGTTACCAATCCAGGATGAGCTCTAATCAAGTTATTGATAATATTATTTGTTGCTCGCTTGTTTTATGGGAGCGGAAACGATGTGAAATAAAATACTGGAAATTTGTTTATTGAATATAAAATTAAGTTTCAATCGATTCAGTTTGTGCTCTGTGGTATGCAAGTAACAACGAGCAGAGTAGAAGGAGTTGAATCATCAATCTGTAATTCTTCTTTGGGTTTTATTAAATGGCTATTTGCAAAACCATTTATTGTTGATGAGTTTGACGAAATGAATTGAAATTAAAGGCGATGAGTAAGTAGGTAAAGGCGCCCATAAACCGAGGACGAGCATATTTAGTATCGTAAAACTTCTATATAAAAGTGCGCTTGGGGGGTAATTTTAGAGCCAGTCTATCATATTCAGGCAACTGATCATATTTCCCATGTGAAAAGTAGAAAATACAATCCAAATCTATTTGTCCAAGGCTGTTCATTGGATATTGGATCGCAATGGATACGCTGCTGTCGATGCGGCTGGGTCTCGAACTCCATTCACGATTCTTTTCCATCCTTAACGATTTTTGGTGAAGTCTCGAGCCTCGGTAACTGATAATCGTTGATTCTTTAAGTCTCCCTCGATACTCTTTCCTCAGGGTTTCTTCGGTGCCGATTGCTGAATTGTCTAGTCTGCTGGACGGTCTCGCCAGAGAAGTTTACATGGCAATCGGTATCACCCATTCGGCAAGCATGTCCAAACCACCCTTGTCGACGTTTTTTGTATTTCTTCTTCGATCAGTGTCTGCCCTAACGGCGATCGCGGATCGCTGCCTCAAACATCGCATTTACAAGACCTCGAGCTACTTGACGTCCAGTTTGAGCAGTGTCCTCGTTTCCGATCCATAAAGAAGAATCGGAAGGATCAACGATTGGTAAAGGCGTACTTTTGTTTTGATGGTAATATTTGTTCGTTTCCAAATGCATCACTTGAGCGAAGCGAATGTTGCTGATGCTTGGTAGATCCGGCTGTGAACGTCGACCGTCGATGCCAATTTCGTTTCCTCAACCCATGATCCCAAATATTGCAACATAGGAACATGTTCGATTTGGGTTCTACCGAGGTGAACACTGGTCCTGGATCCGTCTGTTTTGAACACTTTTGTCTTTTCCGCATTGATCTTAAACCCGTATAATGCCGGATTCATCGTTGCGGATGAGTCGCGTCGCACAAATTTCCCAAAAAGAAAGTCAGCTGAACTTCGATTCATTGTTGTAGTCATAGTGTGCCGCACATTTTGTATGATTTGACAGTTTTTCGGACAATTTGCATCAAAAACATATGATTTTTTTGACAATTTTTAAAATCCGCCGCACAAAAGTTGAAGTTGGTTCAACTTTTTTTGAGAGAGAAAAAAAAATCCCAAAAATTTCCCAAAATTGAGAAAGGTACAATTTTTCATACAAAAAGTATGCGCGCTCATGAGTGCGGCGCGAATCATCCGCAACGATGAATCCGGCATAACTGGGCGATGCGGGAAACGTGGTATAAGATGTTGCTTTGGCACCCGTGTCGGCGAAAATGACGCTATCGTCGGCGAATATCAAGTCGGTTACAAAGTTGTCGTCGTATCGAACTCCGAGTCGTCCATCGAATGCTTCACGCACAATCTTCGATCACAACGTTGAAGAGAAGTGACGAAGCGACGTCTCCCTGTCGGACACTCGTTGGAATCGGGAACTCCACGGATAAGTCGCTTCGAATACGAGCGCTGCTGATTGAGCCATCGTACCACGCTTGGAGAATTTGGATGATTTTCAAGGGCATGTGCTGGACTTCCAAGGTTCTCCATAAGCTGTTCCAATCGAAAGCAGATTTGAAATCGATGAAAACGACAAAAGTTTGTTTTCCGCAACGAGTTATTGCTTCCATTATTGCTTACGGAGTGCGAGAATTTGATCAATGCATCCTCAATGTGGTATAAAGGGGGGCTAATAACGCGATTATTCTTGCAATCCCCTGTGCAAGAGAACGTCAAGAGCTTACGTGAGGCATCGTACCACAGCTGTGTACATCCGCAGGACCATCTTTGGCTTGAGACCCAATGTTTTGGCAAAAGTCTTTTTACAGATATAGAAGGCTGTACCAGGCGTCCTTTTATCGATATTCGTCTTCCAGTTGAGTTTAGTACCATGTTTCCATCGCACTCGAAATCTTCCGATTTCGGCAAAAATGAGGATTTCGGACGAAATCTCGTTTGAAATCTCATGTTTTAGCATATAAAATGAAATCGCCTTTCGGAGGAGATTTCAATGAAATCTCGATCGAAATCTTGGTAATGACTATTCAGCCTATTCAGCAAGTGGGAAATTTTGGGGAAATTTCTCAGCTGTAAAAAATTTTGACAGTACGAATTTGACATTTTTAAATTTTCTATCTTTAACGTTTAAAATGGAGCTTAAATGAATGTTTATATTTTTTCCTTATTTTACAGCCTATTCTTTCCAAATTCCTCAGTTCTTTTGATATAATTAGGTTTTTAAAATTTGATGTGCAAGTTTGTTATGACAAGCGAAAACTGCCTGGTGCGATGGAAACACATTTGGATTTCGCCAAATCGTTTTATCAAAACCTGCGGATTTCGAGTGCGATGGAAACATGGTATAGGATCCAGTTTTAAACCCAGAAATTTCACTCTGGAGGACACGGTGAGAGTAGGCCCCTCCCACCTGGGGATTAAAGGTGGGAATTTTCGTTTTCCCTGTAAAAAACATCACCTTAGTTTTTCCAGGATTGACTGCCATACCGAGGCCTGCTGTCCAGCTGCCAACTTTATTTAGGCATCCTTGCATGATTTCACTAATCACTGTAGAACATTCTGGACAATAATCACAAGATCATCTGCGTATTCAACTATCTTAGCTCCGCTTTTGTCTAGTTTCTGTAGAATACAATTCATCGTTACTAACAACAGTAAAGGGGAGATGATGTCTCTTTGTGTAACTCTGTAACAAATCCGCTTGGATTGTTCTCGAGCTCAGCATAGCTGTTAGCCGCTGCCTCAGGCTTACTTCTACATTTAGGTGTATGAGGACTTCTCGAATCGATTCAGTACGTACGTTTTTAGATGTGCCTCCTATATCTAAGAAAGCTGATATAGTATATTTTTTGTAATATAGGGTCTTTTCGATAGTTCCCACCAGCTCGTGCAGAGCTGTTTCGATGGATCTACCACTGATATAGGCATTTTGCAGTAAATTCACATTTACGATTGGTGGATGCGAGAGTCAACAACCCTTTCTAATGTCTTAAGCTCGAGGGATGCCAGGCTAATCGACCTATAATTGTTCGCGGATTCGTGAGCTCTTCTCCCTATCTTTGGGATGAAGCGACCTTCACCCGTCTCCAGCTCATAGGGATATACCTGCGCATCACGCAGCTCTTGAACAGGACTGCCAGCCTTGATGCTACTACTTCAGGTAGCTCTGTAGCATGACCGGTAGTATGCCATCCAGACCGGGGGACTTGAAAGGGGAGTAGCTATTAATCGCCCAGAGGAAAAGTCCTAGCGGAAATCTCCTCCTAGGAATGTTTCTGTTCGTTCCCTGATGGTTCAAGCTCGTTTTCGTCCTTGAAACTGAGAAAGTGGGTGGCCATTAAAAGCTCTATAGATTCGGCCCGTGATTCTGTCCTAGCTCCGTTCGCCTTTTTTAGAAAAGAGCCACTGTATTGTGCTTTGGACGGGATCTTGCATAATCTGACAGAGTCTCCTAGACTTTCTATAGATTGGCAATATCTCTGCCAAATATCTCTTATAATTATTATATAATAATTATTATGATATATGTATGTAATATATTTTTCCTTTAATATATTTTAAAACGTTGTTATTAGCTCGCTTTCTTGTCTGTCTGTTTGTCCGGTACATATCTTGCAATCGATTGAATACTTGAAATTACGATTGAAATTTTGCATACAACTTCAGCTCCGATGACAATGAAATATGGTATACTCATTATACCGTTAGATCCATGGCGGACGTCTCAAGAGGACGGATTACTGTTTCTTCGCGGAACAAATTTTGCAATCAATTTTTCAAATACTTCCGGATATCCTATCAAGCTGAAATTTTGCATACAGCTTTAGCTCCGATGAGAATTCAATATGGTATACTCAATATGCCTTTAGATCCATAGCGGCAGTCTCAAGAGGGTGGATTGAAATATTCTTCACAATCCCTTCGACATGGGTATCAAATGAAAGGGTATGATAAGTAGAACACCATAAGCAATATATTATACTAAATATATCGGTCGGTCCATGGCGTCCATCTCAAGAGGGCGGATTACCATTTTCTTCACAACCCCATCGACATGGGAATATGGAATGGCGGCCAAAATGTTACGCGGCGTGACGTAGATCAAATTTCAAGGAAGAAGGGCCACTCGCACTTTCTGATTAGCGCCAGTGAGTCTGCGAATGTATTTGCGCTTCTGCGCTGGTAGCACGGAACCCTAAAATTTTTTCGTGGAACCGTTTTTTCGTGGAACAGAAGGTCTTGACAGAATCATGGCTTGCCTTGATCCGAGCGGTGGTATAATGTGTGGTATTGTCTATCCGAGAGGCCTTTTATGCTCCGTCCTCGTACCCAGGGTACCTATATTAGGACGACATTCAGATTTTCCTCCTTTAGGATAATCTGAAGGTTGTTTGTGGCTATTTTGATGTGTTGGAGATTTATCTGAATGATCTCAAGCATTTTCCGATCTCCCCTGAGCGCCGTCCTCGGCGTCGTCCTCCAAACGCAAACCTTCCATCAGTTCATCCATATTCGGAGATTTCTCCTCCGTCTCAAGGCTGGAGGCAAGTGACTTTTATACTTTTAGTCTGACGAGGTTGGAAGTGGTATTTGTGGCGGTGTACTATGACTGGTATTAGCTAAACAACTGGCGATTGCCTCCACACTAGAGGCAAGCAGATTTTAGTTTTTTTAGTTTTTTTGGTCTTTCGTAAAGATCCCTCGAGTAATACGGAAGTGACTCCATCATGCCAGAGCCGCTTACCAGGTTAAGGCACTTATACACTCTAACCTTTCCGGACTCAGACTTCGGCACGGTAAAAACCATGAAGTGGGTGCATTGGAAAAAAGGAAAATGGGGAAGGGGGATGTACCTAGCTTTGTCTGGCCTCTTCATAATTAGTCTGTTAAGCATGGGAGTCCCCACCGGTGGCTTGATGGTTCTCCAGCTTACCACCATTGCCTAATGTTACGCTGAGGCTCACACCAACCCGGCAAGGTGTAGGTACCCGGTTTTGGTTTCGCATTCTGATTGACTCCTTAATCCATGGCTACTGATGATACCTGCACACATTTTATAGAGGATGTGAAAAATAAAAGATATTGGCAAACTGTGGCAATAGCATCGCACAAGAAATTACTCAGGGATATGTCTTTGGCATTTATATGTTTGTCCGCACTTGATTACTTGGAAATAAAGTTTCAAAAAGTTATTTTTCCGCATTTTCCCTTGTGCGTTTTTATATATTTCTCTTTGAGATATAGATAATGCTGGTGGTTTATCTTATACTCAGATCCAATGAAAGAAGCAAGATTTCACTTGGTCCTCATTCGAAAAAAAAATCTTCTTTATTTTGCGCAATATTCGAAAAAATGTCAACCTCAAAAACTATCTTCCATTTACCATTATATTTCTTCAGAAAAAAAAAATTCCTTTCATTATAAACTCCGAAATCTTCTGAAGCGAATTCTCTCCGTTCATCCTCTTCTTATATGTACAGCGTTATCCTGCAGAAATCCTTCAAAGGAACTTCACCATTACTCGAAAGAAAATCTCTGGAAAGGAAACTTTCTGACCATCCTCAACACCATCCTCTAATTTAACGGTAACATGCTTCCGTGCTTTTAATGTGGCTTCCAGAGGACAAAGTATAAGGGAAACTTTTAAGACACGTAACACACCTTGCGACTCGGGACATAAGAAAGGGCCCCAAGATGAAGCCAGGAATTTTATGTGCCGGTGATACGTGAATCACCATCACCGCATCCTTGTATCCAAAATGTATGCCCGCCACCCATTTACGGTTATATATATAGTAAACTTTGGTAAAGCGTTCTCAGCCTCCGGGTGGGTGGGCGGGGAGGAAAGGATGGATGGAAAATATTTTTATCTCAATCTATTAAAATTTTTGCTTATCAAGCACTTTGTCCTCAAAGTTTCTTGAACGTAGACATCGTAGTCGTCGTCCAGCTTGTACGCGCTACGGCTATGGGTCCTTGTAAGTGCTCGAAGGATGGCCCCCCGGTCCGCAGCGATGGGACGTGATATAAAGGGGCCATTCGTATATATCCAAGAGTCCTGAAAACAGCGCTGATGGCATTTGCCAGTTGGAGCTCTTCTTTTTATCCATCCACTTTCTTGTCGTCGTTTTTTTTTGTCGTTTTATGAATTTTATATGAAGTACCACAGGGTACCGAAATGGATGCTGTAGTCGTCTCTTTTATGGTCAATATGAGTTTCGGCTTGGTTCGTTGGATATATGATCATCGGACATCGGGCATCCACCCTGTCCCATATCTTTATGTGTGTGTGTGTGGGTGTGCGTGTGTGTGGCCCATGTGTGTCCGATTAAGTGTGAGTCTTGAAATCCATTTCACGAAGTGGTATATTTTCATAAACGAAATGGACTGCAAGGCTATTACCATAAAGAAATCTAGGACGATAGACAGAGAGAGATACGTGCTGTATATGAAATATACGTGTGCGGAGGGGCAGGGGGCGCTGGGGGCGGTTTGTCCAAATCCATACAGTTGGATTATTACTGGCCTGCTCCTTGTTATGCGGTGTGATGTGTACTTTTCATGATTTTTCCCAAAGGACTCGCAAAACCATTTCAACAATGATACGTTTACAGGATTTGCAACTTTAGTGGTTTCGTGACTTTGATTTGCAAAAAGAATAAGGAGTCGAGAATAGATACAATTTTTCGTCTTCTGCTTTGTTCTTGTTTAGTTATCTTTTATGGCTAGTACGAAAATTATTCTTGCAATAAAATTTATTACTATCGATTCTGGTTTATTTTTTGTTTTTCGCATTCAGGTGGAATTTTTTGTGTAAGGCTGGTTTGGGCCGTCTGATGAGGGGTAGAGGATATTTGTGAATGCCTTGTGTACTAGCTCATAAATAACGTAGAATAGTAGGCTGGTAGCTTCAGACATCTTTGTTCCAAAATTAGCCCAAGGATAAAATTATACAAGTACATCGATTTTTTTTACAGGATCAAATATAACGTTAATTATAACCAAATTAAGAATAACCAATCGTAGTCTGCGCTAAAGATTTAATTATCAGTCTAGCACGAGTACCACGGTAGAGACAGAGAAAGGCAATGGTGAGGCCAGTCGAAAAAGTGGCGATAGTCGGCGACTTAATTACTAGACTAGATCTTAAATGATATCTGATTGCTGGCCCACAGACATTAGGACTTCAAGAAAAAGTTAAAAATTTAACAGCAGAAAGTAGTTTGGCAGGCTTAAGTCTAGGATAAATGCAAACACCATTAAACGGACAGCGCTAACTAACCATGGCGTCATTTTTAATCAAGGGTGCATGCTAGCTGCGGGTGAGGTGCCTGCCGCATGCTAGGTGCGGGCGAGCTTCATTTTTCCTTGGGAATAAAACTCGCCCGCTCCTAGCATGCATACTCCCGCCACAGGCATGCACGCACCCGCTACCGGCATGCATTGTTTCTAGACTAATAGTCCGTCCATGCAAAATATTCAAGGCTTTCTTCGCAAATGCTTGTATCCCATCTGTCTGGAGGATCGTCAACATAACATTTATCCCCAAGCCAGGTTCGGATTACATCTCGGCTAAATCTTACAGGCCGATGAGTCTCTCGTCTTTTGTCTAGAAGACAATGGAGAAAAAAGTCGACAGGGCGATAAGGGAAACTTATCATCAACGGAAACTTATCTTATCTGCAACTACCAACCACTAAGCTCCTATCAGCATGGGTACAAGGCGGGTAAGTCCAATGAGACAGCACTGCACAAACAAAGGAGTTCTAAACAAAGGAGTTGTGCTGACGGCCTTCCTCGATATAGGAGGGGCCTTCAACAATACAATAGGGCTCAAAGTAGACGAAGTCTAAGTAGCACTTTCTGCAACTGGACCGACTCTATGCAGAGAATTCGCAAACTAATGGTATCTCGTGTTGAGGGGTCTCTGGAGGACACTATAGCAAACGGTTGTCCACAGGGAGGAGTTTTATCTCCACTTCTCTGGGGCCTCTAGAGCTGCTTAACGGCCGAAACTTTTTCGCCCTACGCTGACGATGTCGTCATAGTAGTTATAGGTCTATCAAGCTATCTGGTCTCTAGCAGATGTATTACTGAAAGTCAATCCCGACAAAACGATTCTGGTTCCTTTCACCAGGAAACGATCACTACCGATCACCTACTACTGGAACCAGCACATGGACACTCTGATGAGCAGAACGCGTAGATCCCTGTGGGCTTGCCGCAGAGCTTTGGGTTCAACTTGGGTTTGCAACCGAAAACCATGTACATGATATAGACCAACATCATTAGGCCTATGGTAACTTATGGAGCTTTAGTTTGGTAGCACAGAACGGCGCTTAAGGGTTTCATAATTAATATGGGCAAAAATTCATGGCCTACCTTTCCATCGCTGGAGCCATGCACCTTTCCACGACAGCGGCACTGGAGAATACCTTGGGTAGAGAAGTCCGCCAAAAACACAGTGCTGCGTCTGAAGCGAATGCTTATCTGGGCGCTTGTCTTGGCTGAGGACATTCTATAATAATCAACATCATAGAAGAGATTCCGGAAGCGGGGCTGCTATCGAAGCCTTTAAAATCTCAAAATTTGAGCAACCTTCTGTGCACATACAGGATAGGTTAACCTGGACTTTTCCTTAAATATTGCCGGGCGAACTAGTATGGTACACGGATGGCTCCAAAGCAGAGTCAGGTGTGAGCGGCGGAATCTAGAGTGAAAGCCCCAGATTCCGCAGGGCGATAAGCCTAGGCACCCTGGTATGCACTCATGAGAACTTTAGAAGGGCCTACCATAATAAACGGATCTTTATCTTCTCTGATAGCCAAGCGCTAATTAGGGCGTTTAAGTAAGACCAAGTCGAAATTAGTTTGGGACTGCCAACGTGGTGAGCCCGGCGTTCTCAATTAAGTTACACTTGTGTGGGTCCCAAAAGCAACGACAGTGCGGATGCCCTGCCTATACAAGCCTCTGATATTGCGTTCATCGGTCCAGTATCGGCTATTGGTGCATTCACCGGCTTGCTGCATAGGGCTCTGGCCGATCGGACTTTGATAAAACATACTGAACGCTGCAGGTCCGCGCCTGGACTGGCCATCTCTAAACGGTTCCTTCCTGGGCCTTCTTCTAATACGGTGAAGGAATTGCTAGGGTGCAGAAGAAATGATGTCAGCACACTTGTTGGTTTGATTACCGGACACTGTGCCCTAAATTACCACTTAAGGAGGATAGGAAGGGCGGAGGATCCCACATTCAGGCTTTGCCTGTAGTAGGATGAGTCTGCTCTCCACGTTCTCTGTGAGTGCTCCTCAATAGCGAGGAGCAGGATTTCTTAATTCGAGGAGTCTCTGCTCGAGCATTCAAGTCTAAGGCTGGTCGTCCACTGGAAGCGTATTCGAGCAGCTACGCGCTTCGGCGACATGGCTACAGGCGGCTACAAGCGACTCTGAGATACGCGGCTACACGCTACAGGGGTCGTCCACTGCAAGCTTTTCATGCAGCTCAGTTTGAAGTGAATTTGACATACCTAATAATTTTGTATTTTGTAAATATAGGAGGTTTTAATACGGTTAAATTAAGCCGAAAAATGCGGAATATCGGAAATGATTGGGTACAGGCTGAAAATTGGCACAGAGCCTCGTTTTAGGGTTCTAAATAAGGGGTTATAAAACAAAATCACAATTTTATTCGTTTTTTAGCATTTTGCTCATGCTGTCCACCTACATATGTTCTAAATGGAGTCACTCAAGTTCCTGTTATTTATATCAAATAAAAGAATACGCATTCACCTAAAAGATGAGTCTAAGTATATTGCTTTACGATAATTAGTAAACTAGTTATTCAACTCTAATTAAAACAAAATACATTTTTTTTGTAAACACACTGTATTTATTTTCTAGAACAATATTTTCTCCAAATACATCCAGGAATCATCTCTAAAAAAATTAACAAAGTAGTCCAACTTGAACGTCTGATAACCTATACAAGTCGTGAATGAGTGCATATGAGTATTTTAAATCTTTAAAACGGTGATATCTCTTGCATGGCAATTCGTACGGGAAATGTATAACAACTTTTTTTGTAGAGAATTGCATTATCTACGAACTTTGTGAACATTATTTTATGATAGGACTTACAGTTTCAGATGTATTTGCAAAAAACTGATATATTGACCCTAAAACCCCCTAAAAAATGAACTTCCCGGGGTAGAATATCGGTAGAATTTATAACCCCTTATTGAGAACCCTAAAAGGAAGCTCTGTGCCAATTTTCAGCTTGTACCCAGTCATTTCCGCTATTTTTACTATTTTTCCTGTACTATTTGGAGAAAATTATTTCCTGATTCCAGCGGCTACGCGCGACCGATCCAAATTATTTTGGATTCGCGCGACACGCTCGAATACGCCTGTAGCCGCCCGCTCAAAGCCGCTTGCAGTGGACGATGTTTGTATGAAATTCTTTATTTTGGATCTGTCGCGCATAGCCGCGTGTAGCCGCTCATGTAGCCGAAGCGCGTAGCCGCTCGAATACGCTTCCAGTGGACGACCAGCCTAAAGCCTAGTTCGCACTGGGCTAGTAATTTAGTAGAGTAGCGAGTAATTTAGTGACTAAACTTTAATGAACTCGACTAAAGCAACAGGTTCGGACTTGTTTAGCCGGTGAGCAAGTAAGCACGGACGCGTGGTGGGAGGCGCTACTCGCCCGATAAAATAGAGTAAAATGGATCGACTCGACTAAATCATTCACTAAACTACTTGACTAATTTTTTGTGGTTCGCACAAATTTAGTCACTAAATTACTCGCTACTCTACTAAATTACTAGCCTAGTGCGAACTAGGCTTAAGCGACAAATTACTAGGCAGACTACTGAACTTGTTCAAGCGGTCTGCCCTACAAATATGAGATATAGGGATGTAGTACAATAGGCCAAATAAATGGCCGCAGTACCTTTGGACCAATACCTCACACACAAAAAAAATGGTCCGTCCACACGACCTATCCCAAATTGCACAAAGGGAGATCCAAAGAATTTTATGAAATTTTTCAAGGGCGCGAGCATAATAACATCACCAAAGCAGTCGTAAAACTTAACTGAATGACTGATGAATGAAGAAGCATCCTGCCGAAATACAAACGTCATTCGGTGGCTTGGAGACCCGATTAAACTCAAGCCAGTTACTTTTATGAGCTGTGTTGATTGGAGTAGGAAACAGATTTGGAAAATTGTCAGGGGTGCAAGTTGTTGTTTCTTTCCGACCATTCGTACCATCTTTCTTTTCTATCAGGGAGTTCACCTACAATATGATGACATTAGTCAAGTGCAGTGCGTGGAATTCTTCTATTCCAGTGCATCGTATCTGCTGTAGGCTTACTAAAATATCGATCGTTTATTTTAAAATTTGGTTTGCAGCTTCTGCCATTGTCCAATATTTTTCCCACTTGCAACATGATTTTAACGTTCCAAGTTCCTATAATCATATCCTTTCCCTGAAGTCAGCATTGTATCCAGCTTTTAACCTGAGGCCTTTCTAGCAACCCCGTAGCAGTCTTCAGCTTGGTGGTTCCTCAAGGGCGATGTAGCTTTTATGTTGTGCATCCCTATTGCTGACATAGAGGCTCTCAGCTCAGTCTCCACTGAAAGTTAAAATCACCACCACTTGCATTGACGCGAATCTTCCATCAAGTTACGCAGGAATCTGCAAAATACACTGATGTTGCAAAATGTCGTGAATTATCGTTTGTGGCGAACCCAAAAATTTATATTAGTTTGGGCAAACAACGATCTTCTAAAACTTTTCCAAAAACAAAAAAAAAGGTCCGAACTAAGTAATATAGGTAGTGAAATGGAAACCAGTCTAAACATTGATTCAAATTGTAGAAACTAAAATTAACAAAACGTGCCGAAGTCTAAAGCTAGTAGTGCAAAATTTCAAAAGGTTAACCCTTACCATTTGAAGCATTATAAGGGTCCACTCTTTATTCCCTAAATGATATCCATAAGCTTCTCCAAATTGTGAATATTTTGCTTAAAATTTATTTTTATTTTAACGAAATTCACGTGCTCCAAAAATTACACAAAAAAAAAATGCTAAAAGATTGTCGTAACTAAACATTTTTCTGAGCATTTTTTAAGGGTTAGGAAAACCGACAAGGCATGTACCCGGCAAATTAAGGCGAAGGACAAAGTTTAATTGGAAAACTCTTTCCGCATCAGGCTCGAAACTAACGTAAGCACCTCCTTGCTGTAAATTTAAACTAAAAACTTTTCACCCATTTTCTTTTTCCCCAACTACTCATTAACTCCAGTCCCTGGCACTCATTTTGGGTGAAAACTTAAACAAGAAAGTTAAAAAACTTAAAAAAAAAAAAATACAACAAAAAAATTATGAAAATGGAAAATTGTTAAATGGATCAAAAAATTGCCCCCAATTTGTCTTTTCGGCCGGAACAATTTTTCCTTCCCTTATTTTTTTTTTTTTTGCTTTTGTTTTTTGGCATGGGGATGACTGCACCCTTTTTCTCGAGAAGAGCTGCATAATCCCAGTGATGAGGGTCCGTTCTCCGAGCTACGGGAGTGAACCCTTTTCCACTTTGGCTCTATGTGTATATTTGCTCCTCGCCATATTTAATATGCAAAATTTCAAGTCGGCACTGAGGCAATTTTTCAAGCCATTAATTTCGATTCGATATGAATTTGCATTTCGTACTTTGGGAGGAACCATCAGAGGATTCTACTATACTATCGGCTGGGAAGCGGTCCCATTGTCCACGGGTCCCTGTCCCGGATACCCGTTCGCTGTGGCAATCAAATTAATTGGACACGGAAGAAAAATAGAGCCGTAGTAGCGTTTAATTTCTCTGTCATTAGGGGATAAGGGATGGATTTAAGGAAAAATTGTCCATTTCCGGAGAGGCTACGCTGTGGAGAAGAACGAAAAAAAACCGTATTTTAAAGGGTGAGTGATTTGTTTGGTGAATTAAATTTTAATTACGAAAAAATAAATTGTGTAAGTGTGTTGTTTAGAGGTTTTAAATGGTGCACTTTACGATATTAGTTGGAAGGCGGTGATGTCAGTTGATGTCAGTTGCCTTATACCCTCTTGTTAAAAAGATATGGTAAATAACCACAACTTCCGGAGCATCAACAGTAACTCTACAATCATTTAAAAACCAGCACACACTTTTTAGGGTACAGGAGATAACAGTCAATATGTACTCTGCTTTTTCTAGAAAGAACCTTAATCCTAAAGCTATGGCAACCCCAGTAAAAATAGAAAGATGGCCTTACAAAGGGCGAACACCGTCCGCTGGGCTTCTAAGGGGCATACGATGGCCGAAGAGTTTTTAAACATTTTTAATGAGAGCACATACGGCCTTACGAGTTGGTATGGTTGATATAAAGTAAACTTTAACCTTACTTACCAGCGGAATCAAGCTAATCCTCTTTGCAAAAAACTAAACTAATTTAAAATGTACCAAAAATCATGCAGAAATCAAATTTTCAGGTCAAACATTACACCCATGAAAGCAGGAACGGCGCTTGGGTTTTATGCGCCCGGTGCCGTATTTAGGCTGCTCATTTTTTGATCGCAATTAAGGACAATGGAAAAATTGCATCCCTTTCGAATTGCGCCCGGTGCAAGTGCCTCAGTTTAAGTGCAATAGCTTTCTTTTCGCATGAGAGAAAGCGGAGAATATCTCGCCAAGCCGTAATTTCTTGAATGGGAAAAATGTTTCTATAGCAGGTTTCAATACCTCTTCTATACGATCCTATCAACCCAATCTCGGTTCAACCTCGTTATCATTTGATTTCGAATAATCTCAATGCCTACCCGAGAAGAAGCTTCCTAGAGAGTGAACTTCTAACATGATTTTGATAGTTTCCTCCAGATTCTCTGCCATTCTTCTCATTGCTTCATAAACTTGAAGACTTCCCGACATATCCTGTATTCTGAAGAGTTTCGCTGACACTTTTCTTCCTCGTCGTATAGTTTTTTTTTCATTTCTTTTTTTTTCTGGCCTTGGACTTCTCCCAGGCAGATGAGTTGTCGCTCTTCATTACTTAATTTAAGGCCCTTCTAATATACCTTTACCGCAGTACCAGAGTGCATGATCATGGTTCTCTACTGGCATAGGAGGCAGGACAGGTTTTTTTGCGCCCGGTGCAGTATGCCATATTGCGCGTTCAATTTTTGGCCACAGTGAAGGACAATGTTCATTTTTAGTTCACTCATTCACGTACAGAATATTTTATCGAGATAATAAATTGGAAATATAAATCGTGGTAATAAAAATGAACTTTGAATGAATTTTTTTTTTTCAAAATTTCTGTTAATTGTGACCCTGTCAAATTGCGCCGGGTGCAAGTGCACCATTTGCACCTATGAAAGCGTCGCTCCTGCATGAAAGGTATGATTACAAGCCTTATAAAAAAAAACAAAAAAAAACAGCTTCCTACTATTATTCCCTACAACTAAATCCTTGGTCCCCGCAACATCAGACATTATCAAAATATACATCCTAGTTCTAAATTTGTCTTTGTCACTCTAACCCTTTTCAATAAATTTTCCTGGTTTGGGGGTGATGAAGGTTTCTTTTTGCTATTTCCTTCCATGTTTTCCATAAGAAACTTTTCTTCGCGTTTCACTTGTACGAAAAATTTATGAGAATCGAGGTTTTGTTTGTTTTCGATTCTAAAGAAAAATATCAAGGATAAGTGATTGTGAACATGCAAAACAAATTTTTAGTTGTGATGTCAGTTTTAAAATATCGAGTTTTTGGCTTTACAGGTACTCATACGTTTTGTTAAAGCTTATTTAAGCTGGAATCGAAAATTGCTTATTGATGACTTTTCAGATGAGTTGAGAATATGTATCCACCATTAACGACTCTGAGTTGAAAATTAATTAAATTATTATTTTTTTTTTTGTTATTCGTAGTTCAGGTTACTCTATACCAAGCTGTATTTACAAAGAATTGGATTGTCCTGGTGATATAGAAAGGTGTCAGTTTATTTTGATGTAAGAATGCATCACTCAATAGAAGCCATTCGCCTTAGCGTTTGCGAGACCACCATGGAGGTTAGAAAGCCACGTTGTACATTCGTCCCCATCTTGAATTCAACTGGTAGGTATATCTGGGCCGGAGTTCCGAGATCCGCACTAGCGTGGCCAGACAAAGTCCATTAGTTCATCAATTGACTCCTCAAGCCACCGCAAGAATGTAACTTATGGTAAAATCAACCGCAACTTTCATTGAAATGTAGAACCCTCTGCCTCCTCGGCAAAATTTTCCTGCCTTCACGGCTCACTCCTACTGTCTACCTACAACCCTTATTTTCACGCACATACCAATCTAGAAATTTGTTCATCACGAGAACAACTTGCCTGTGAAATAACCTTCCACAGTCAGTATTCCCGAACTTATGCAATATCCAGGAGTTCATTCGCTATTTCCTCATGCACCCCCAGACTCCCCTTAACCTTTCTTATTCCTTCTCTATACTTCGAGCTAAGCTTACTATCACACATCTGACTAGGGAATCCAATACCGCGAACGCACCTTTTTTGCGGGATCAGTAATGCCGGACTAGACATGCGGGATCCGCGGGATTCTCGGGATTTGGGCAGTAGAATCACCAGTTACAAGAACCGAAATTTAATAGAGAAGTACTAACAATATTGCAAAATATTAATAAAAAATAGCTTGAGGCCCTTCGAACATGATTGATCTATTCATCTTGCCTGTGTACGGATATGCGAATCCATACATGGGTCGACGGAAACGAAACCCATTTGAAACTAGCTTGAACTGCTCGCGGGCGACTGTTCTTGCCGATCGGAAGCGATTTAAGTTGCATGGTCGCACTTCATCACCATGAACTACTTGACATTTTGTCAAAACCTCGTGACTAAAAACTAACACCGATTGATCCAAAATAAGTTCTGCTCGTGTGTGACCAAAGATTTCATTTTAATTGCGAACTGGGTGTGCTTGTGATTATTGTGAAACCAATTTGAAATTGGGATTACAAATCAGTCGACTCGTGAGCGATGAGCCTTATACTCCACAAAATTTAAATTCGTTAGTTGAAGATATCTGCTTTGCATAAAATCGCCTAAGTATAATTATGTGCGTGTATCCGAAAGTGATGAATTTTACTGAGTTTCCATGCAAAGTTAACCCTGGGTTAGCTCAGAGTAAGCAGCTATGGAAACGGGGGGCTGAGTAAAGTTTCGTTATATCCAAGAAAACTCCACGAAACATCCGGAAACTCGGATTAATCCGGTTTTTGCATATGTGTTTGTTTAAGTGTAAGTCTAAATGTACAGTTACCCTACGCCTACGACAGGGGATTCCCCACGTGCATTACTGTGTTTCCATGAACCGAGGTAGAGTTTTCGTTGAGTAAAGAGAAACCTTTCTCCATCAAGTTAACTCGATGCTGTTTCCATGACGGCTCTGGGCGAAAGTGACCGATAAGTAATATTACATTGTGTCGCCATTAGTATATATGTGCAGTAAAGGATACTCAATCGCACACATATGCAAAACTCGACTGAACCGGACTGGTTAACGAAACTTTAATCAACCTCCGTTTCCATGGTCGCCTACTTTGAGAAAACCCCAGGGTAAACACTACGTAGAAACACAGTAGTGAGCGGAAGGGGATTACTCGCGGCTAATTGTGTTGTATTTCAAACGAACAACTGAGTCAGTCAAACAAGTATTCAGGCCATTTCTTAACTACGCTGGAATTGATTCCGCTAGATACTTCTATACCCAAATAACAAAAAAGTTAGGAACAAAAATCCAAGAGTTACCTTAAGATTGATTACTAGTCTAACTCCACCTCTTGAATAATAATACTTGTGTGTATAGACTCTGGTAATCCAGGTAAAATCTAGGATGTTTTTTTATTAAAAAGTCAAACATTAACGATTTTTATATTTTGAAATAAAAGTGCACAGCACGGGATTAAAAAAACCTGCTCATTTACAGACTTTTGTGCTATCACATATTTTGACACAGCCATAGAAGAATGTCATATTGCTAAAGAGCCATTCCAGGAATTTGCTAGCTGAATTGAAAGTTCGTAGCTGACTGCAGATAATCATGAATTAAAACAAACAATTGTTGAATCGCAATTAAGATTTAATCATAGTGAATATCATTACTGGAACATGACGTTAAAAATTCCAATGCGGGTCTCTTGCTAGTGTTAATTGGTCTTTCAAATTTAAAAAAAAAAAAACAGAAAACAGTATTGTATACGGTTGTTGGTATGTGATTGATTAAATTATGCAGTACCAAAAATCAAAGATCATCAGTGACACTTGTAATAACACTTATAGGCATACTTCGCAGATTTCTTGCAATACTTCAATATTTTCCCCATATCTAACCAGCTACAACCCCTCTAACCAAAAATGCAACATGTATATCATCAAAAACGTAAATCCATCAAACCTTATCTACTACTCAATATCTTAAAGGTGCATACTCCAGCAAAAACTTCCACCCTTCAAAGCAGCAAAAAATTGCCCAAAGAAAAAAAGATGCTTTATTCCATATTGGGCAATATTTCATCATAATAGATTTTTATGATACTCCGTAATGGATTTTTATGGACCGGACTTTCCTCGGAAATCTATAAGGGTCATACAGCTTTAATGCTGTGGCATCTTTCATGTTCGCCCCAAATAATATGTTATACATCCTGGTGTGCCATACAGAACCAGAACTGGATGGTGGCCATTAGATCCCGTAAGTCATTTTCAGTTGAGGAAACATCACGTCTATGGAGTATGCTACTTCATATTTTACTTCGATTCCTAAAAACCCGGTAACAAATGGCTCATAAAAATCAAATTATGGCAAATTAATAATTCAATATGATAAGAGAGATAAGAGATAAAAGATAATACGTTGGATAAGTAAACGATGACTGAATGTTAAGGATGTTTATCCCTATATTTGTCATCATTTTTTTGGGGAATGCAGGTTGGGTTTGTTTGGGGAGTTTTTTGATTTGCGATTTCTGTTATGTTACTGTTGGCCATAAAGGTAGAAGACGAGACGCTGAAGGACTACTTTCTTGTAACTGCAGTCGAGAAAACTCTTTACGTAAGTATATGGCATTGTGCTAGGGTTGAATTTAGATCCAGATGGTCATATTCAGGCATGGGATAATTATCTCCTATTTTAAGCCTCGAAACGTTTTTCAATACTAGTCCATTCAAAACGCGGAGGGGGGGGGGGGTGTTCCAAAATAACACCGTTAAAAAAATCGAACCCTAAATCGGTTTTTGGGGTCGCTGATCACGAAACCCCTACAATTATAAAAATCAACTTTATATAAAAAAATTTGCATTTGCACTTTTTTCAATTATAAATTTAATGTAGGGGTAGTTTTACCTTCTTAAGGGTTGAAAAAACTAAAATTTTTGGCTGATAATACCTATTGAACCTAATTTCAAGCAAAAAGGAAACAAAAAAATTTGCAAATTTTTTTATATATAGTTGGTTTTTATAATTGTAGGGGTAGTTTTAACCCCTTAAGGGTTGTGAAAATTATTTATTTTTGCCTGACAGTACGCCCACAATCGAATTTGAAGCATAAACTTGAAAAAAAGTAATATTTACAATTTTTCTATTTTTAGCCGATTTAGGGGTGGTTTCAACCCTTTAGGGTTACCCCTTATCATAAAGTTCGCCTTGATTTAATACAAATCAACCACCTTCGCAAATAAATATTAAAAAAAAGTGTATTTCATTGCATTAGTTTTCATTATTATTGAAATAATCGCGAAAAACCCCTAAAAAGGGGTGTTTTTTGCATTTTTAAGGGTGACGCCCATGTTTTAGGACCGCGGGACCCCGATTTTCGTGATCAGCGACCCCAAAAACCTTTAGGGTTCGATTTTCTTAACGGTGTTATTTTGGAACACCCAAACGCGCGTTTTGAATGGACTATACCTGTAAGACAAGGTTTACAAATACCGGAATTGTGATCTTAGTCAGAGCCGGCCAACTACAAAGAAAATTTTCGGTTGTCTTTCTGGGTGTATTGGGATCTCAATCTGATCGCTTCGGCTCTGCACAAATAAATCTTCTATGTATTTGCAAAATATGGGTCTTTCGTTTTATCGATCCATAGATGGTAATTCAGGACTTGGTGTTCGCTTATCAAACCAAGCAGTTACAGGCTGCTTATAGAAAAAAAACACCTTAAAGTTGGTTACACCAGGCACGAACCTCCAATGCTGGGTATATTTCATCAAAGTATATTTCATCCTCACCAATTTGATGGGTACCAAAATAGCTGGTTGCAGATCGATTTATACTTTCTTTTTTTCCCGTGGTCATCTGCCTTTTCATTAGCCACACCTGCCTTGGTTTTGAGGTGAACAGTGTTCCATACGAGTATACCCTACAGTGAAATAGGTAAAACCAGGATACCTTATCTTGATATTCCTGGAAAGGAACTAAAATTTTGAGATCTTCGCCAACATGCATATGGAAAGAATAATTTTTATAATTGTAGAACATGCCCGCTGAAACCAATCGGTACCAAGTTGATTTGAGCCTACAGGGTTGTAAAAGGTGCGGTGGAAATAGCCCGTGATGCATAGGCAGACCATTCATTACTTATTACTCATACTTAATTCGATTATGGTTTGGTTGGTTATATCAGCCTTATAATACTAGTGTATGTCTACTTCGATGTTTTTTACCTAAGGAATCCGTGTACATTTCTAGACCCTGCGGCAGTGTACAGAGATTTGCGTAACCTACTTACAAGGTTGTGCATGTGTTGCAATGGAGTTTAGATTTAGCAGTTTGGCTGTGCTAGTAAATACTGGTCTGGAGATCTCGACGGTGGTTTTTACCTGGTTTACTTTAGCCGTAGCTGTAGCACAACAATTGGAGACCAAATCACGGGCGTTCTGCATACGACTTTACGTCGTGCTTTATCTCATCAGTAACAACGTTACAGATCCCGATTGCCGAACTATGAACGAAATTGTTTTTAAAACACCGAATAGCTCCAGGAGTTCCGTGCTAGTATGTCTTGATCTGGTAAGCGACACAGAACAGCGTAACTAGTTAGGTGCGGCCAAATGAAAACTGAATCGTGAATCAAGGAAAAGAGCTTATTTCAAATAACTAAAGCGTTCTAGCAGGTTGTTGGTTCGATTTTTTCTCGGGGACTTTGTCTGTTATCCTGTTATCATTCTTTTACAGTAGGCCCGATTCCTAAGTAAGTGTGCGAGAGGAATAAATTGTGACTGGGTAGGTAGTCGAAGCCCAAACTACTTTAGAAACTCCGCATAGCACTGGTGGCTCTATGTTTTAGTATACAACGTAGATTTTTCATACATAGATACTACCGGTTTACTGCTGCTACCTTGTACTGCACGAACCAGGGAAGCAGCATTCTCATAACACTACCAGGGAAGTCCAAAGTCAGCGAAGAACTAATAATCTCGGAAATCACCTGTATTGCTTTAAAAAGTTTTATTGGATGAAGAATACCGGCAATTATCTCGGTGACCATAAAGTGTGTCAATAGCATACTCAGCAGAACAGCCCTCGTTCAATTGCCTAGGTCAAGTGGCATTGGACGTGGTTAGTGCATGGCTGGGGGACTGCTCGGTTAAACAACATTCGTGTTCAGAATGGTCTATTCCGATGCGGATGCATTTATAAATGTTCATGCCTGAATTTTTAGATTTTCGTGCCTGTGTTGGGAGCGTGTATGACTGTGGTGTGAGCGTGCATGCTTGTGGCGGAAAAATTTGGCCGAAAAATTAGAAAATTTCGGCAAGGATATGTGAGTAATAGCAGCGCGAATGTCAACAACTTTTTGTTTTTAAATGCGGGTGTCGTTTTACCAATTTGGTCCCCCAAATGAGTACCAATCACGTCCAATGCTTCTGGATCTCTGTAATCGAACCAGAGCCTGTTTATTGAAAATATGCTAAATGAGACTATTAATTATAGTGCCCTTATGTGAAACTGGTGAGGCGTTCCTTACTTCAGTATTGCTGATTTTTTTTTGTGACGTTCGTGAGGAAACTAAACATTATTTTGCAGGGCCGGCGCTTGGTCGAATTGCGCCCGGTGCAAGTCCACCATTTGCTAATATGATAGCGCCGCCCCTGTTTAAGTACAATGGCCTTCTTGTAGCATTGGGGAAAGCGAAAAATATTTCTCCAAGCCGCGATTTCTTGAATGGGCAAAATGTTTATATATCCGGTTTCAATCCCTTTTCTGTCACCATCCTATCATCCCAATTTCGATTTAACTTCGTTTTCATTTGATTCCGAATAACCGCAATGCCTTCCCGAGAAGAAGCTTCCTGAAGAGTGAACTTCCATCATGATTTTGCCAGCTTCTTTTCTGAAACTGCGCCCGGTGCAAGTGCACCATTTGCACCTAGGAAAGCGCCGCCCCTGTTATTTTGTCATGCCACTTATTTGCCACATCCAAATGACGACCCTGCAACTTTCTGTGTTATTAGGTGTACCAGAACTATTTTGAGTGTGAATTTTACGACTGTTCCTCCCTCAATACGTATTGACAATATTATTGGTCGTATATGGGCACTTAACTGTGCTTGATCGTCATCTGTGGTTTTAGTGGAAAGGAAAGATGGGAGATATCGTTTCTGCGTAGATTATGAAAAAATGAATAAAGTTACAAAGAAGGACTCTCACCATCCACCATTGGTATCCGCCACTTTAGACAAATTACACGACGCCAAATATTTCTTTTCCTTAGACAGTCGGCATTCTAGTAAGTCCCGATCCCACTAAGCAAGCGGTATGTAACTTATGTAACTACTCTTCAACGGAACAGGAATTTCTGGCAGTACTCTGGGCTATCGAAAAGGTACATTAAATTGACCAAGCTCGTGGTTGTCTCAGACCATGCATCGTTAATACAATTTAAAGGATCCCCAAGGCGTTTAGCAAGATGGGCGGTTAGGATGCTGGAATATGACTTCTAAATTATGCATCAGAAGACATGTGGAAACACATGCGTCCGAAATACCCTGGTCGGTAAACATTTTAACTAGGAGGAGAGAAGTAGCCAATCAGAAAAGGAAACAAATCATGCAGGGAGCACATGATGAGTCTCTATATTTCTTCATGATTTTAGAAGAGATTTCTTGTAGTGAAACGTGTCACCTGCAATATAAAGTAATCTCTGAACTTTCGCTATTTGCTTTGAAGCTTATTTCTAATGCCTTTTCCTCTAATGTATATATTTTTATTCTATATAACCGGAAAGATGAAATAGCAGCACTATATCCTTTGCATAAGAGGCTCTTCTAAAGGCCCCCATACATGGTTAAATTGGATATACATCCAGATTTTCATCAAACCCATGAGCGTAACAAGTTTTGATCGGCCGACTGGCTCACAATCGATAGCTTTGGTTGTACATTACCACTTCGATGTACATGTTGACCGTGTATGGGGGCCTCTAATTATTCAACAATTACTCCTTTCTGCACCTTCGCTTTGAAACGAGCTTTATCTAAATGTTTTCTGTGATCTAGTATAGTAAAAAAAGTAAAGGGGGTAAAAAACAGCCTTGTGTTACTCCATAATAGTAAGAGAAAGCTTTGGGTTGTACGCCACTTGGCATTTAAAGTTCTCATAAACCATTCTTATGACATTTAATATTTTTTCTGGAGATCTTATATTCTTAAAGGTGTTCCTCATATTAGTTCTATCCATAGAGTCCTAGATCATCGCAAAGGCGATAAAAGTTCCGTATAACTGCACTATGGAACTGCAAAGATTGTTTCTTGGTGTTTTTGACTGTGCACATACAATAATGATTGATACAAGATTAACTCTACTCTACCATTCTTGATTAATGCCCTGTTAATAGGTATAGTGGTTTTTAAAAAAATTTGTTGAGATAGCAAAGCATAAACTAAGAAATAAGGTAAAAGTCGCAGAGTTTCATATTTGTTGTTTATGTTTAGTCGATTTCGGACATTGAGTCGCCACTGATTACGCCACACCTTCTCTCATTTTATTCATTCAGAAGCCCTAGAGACAAAACCTTTCCATAACGTAACAACTTTCTCACACACATAATCCCGATATATTACATCAGTTTAACCGGAAGGCATTCTTAATCCTTATCATAACAAGCCATCAGTAATTTTTAAGGCATTTTACCTGAAATAAGTGCCACTCTATGGCTCTCATAAAAAGTACCGACAAATGCCAGAAACCCAATATGCGAGCGTTCCGTACAGCAGCGCTAGAGCGTCTCTCGCGACGCCGTACGTGGGATGAACGTGATGAACATTTAGTATTCATCGAGTGGAATTAGGTTGAAGAAATGAAGTAAAATAATCATAACACGGCAATCACGCACTTTATATTCACGTGTGCTGGACGGTGGACGGTGATAAACATAAAAAGTGAATTATGTATTGCGAATATTTAATAAATGCCTCGAAGTGTGTTTCTGGTTTATGTGACGACATTCATTGCTCCGCGCGGCTCTAATAATGTTTATGGGCATAATTCGTGGAGGCGGATCTGGCCTGGAATATGAATTATTATCTGTAATATTTGACAGTAAGCGGCTGTGGATGTTGGACATTAAGAAAGGCACTTAAAATGTATTTTTTAGTTTTGGTTTTTACGCGCTTGTTTTTATTTTCGGGAATCCCCAGAACAAGGCATGACTAGATTGAGTGATTAATTCGTGATAAATGCGACGAGAGATAATTCTCAGTTCATTGTAGTGAAATTATCAAGGTGGGGATCTGGTGCACGTTTACATTTTAATATTATATATCTTTTTTAAATATTTTGAATGTGTTTTGGATAGCGTGGTCTACTTACTTTTTGGGAGGTCGATTCCATACTCTGAATATAAATTGTATTCAAGAATTGTTCTGGTGGAAACACAAATGACGGTAGTAGTTCTAACATAATTTTTATCTTACTTAACCTTGCGAAGGTGACACAGTCAGTAAATATGCGTTACAAACATAATATCTACTTTTGAGCAATAGCTTGTGAAACCCGTCCTATCTATCAACACCATTCATCATGAGGACTCTTTCACAAATCCGTGAAAACATTCATAAAAATCGCTGTTTTATTTGCTGCAATGTCGCTATCAGAATACTAAAATTAACAGAATACTTCTTACATAGTTGTATGCAAATCCCTAGGCATGGGAAAATTTCTGTTGTTCTATGATGCGTGGTAGTCACTTCACGAATTATATGCAAAAAATGCTTGAAAAGAATGAATGCAAAAGATCAAAAAAGGCCACCTTTATGTTCTCATCGATGGTATCGTTTTTACCATATTTATTTCTACCCACCTTCTTTCCCACTTCCGGGTTTTGGGTGATAGGGTGTGCGCGCTGGTACCAGGGTGGGTTTCATGCTGCTATGATTGTTTATTGGCTGTGTATAACTGTTAAAAGATACCATCAAAATAACTAAAGGTATAATCCCCCAACACCTTTGTCGCCATTTATAGTACCACTAGGGGCTGATTTAGTCAAAGTTAAAGACGCCTGTCTGTGTATAGAATCCTAGTGACATATTAATAGAGTTAACGTACCCCAGCGGGAAATGTAATGGGTAGGTAAGCGAGGTGGTAATGAGATGGACCCATTACCTTTGTGATGAAATCATAGGTTACTTTTACATAGGGATGTCCTAGGGCGGTAAGTACTTACAGTAGGCATTACAGACGAGGACTTCTTTCAGAGGCGAAATGTATTAGAATTCGTGGGTTACCAGGGTAACCCCTCGCTGGTTTTCCCGCTGGGACTTCTTGATTGTGTTTATGTGCTATTTTCATTTATTGCAGATGTTTACTAGTGAGTGTTACTAAGATGACATTAGTGCAGGCTCTGGAGGAAGTTGGGTATGCAAAATATGAGGTTCGCATTCCGTCAACAGACTTCAGTTGAGAATAGCTTCAAGAAGAACTAGTTGGGATGTGGGTTTGACCCCATGGGTCCACACGAACAACTTCCCAGTATGATTAAAGTATGCGGAATATACTGACTCCTTAGTGGGATGATACACGAGTCAACGTGTCTCTGCAACACACTGTCAGTTTGTTGAGCGGAGGTGATACACGACTCAACACGCTACACGCAACACTCTGTGTAATAACATTGCGATTTCATATGTGTGGGTGTGCATTCCAAATTATTTTCACCCATAATCGCTTGACAGTTACGCATACATAAACATTTTTCAAGCAACTGGAGGAAAAATAGAAATCGTTTCAAGTTTCAGTCAACACCGCACACTTCACCCTTACCCGTCCCTTGGCCTACGAACTGCGCAGAAAAAGCTCGTGTTGCTCAACATGTTGACCCGTGTATCATCCCCCTTACAAAATAGTAATTCGTTTAGAACTTGTGTTAAATTGACTAGTAACAGAACTGGTGACAAAGTAATCCTGAGAGAAGTTAGTTCAAATAACTATAATAGTGGTAAATTCTTACGATTTTTCTAGAGAATTTGTTTTTCCTGAACGTTAGCAAACAAACATTTCCATCGTACTTCGTTCGCTACACTAAAGCGGCTGTTCGAACTCGTATTGAGCGTGTTGAAGCATCGCTGATAAACTGGGAAGCGAATGACTTTATTTGGAAATTCCAAAGCTTTCCGGAGATATTAGCAAAACTAATCAATGTAAAGTGCTTGTCAGAATTGACCAAAAAGGACAAATTTTTCGGTAACTACTGGAAATCCTGGAATGAACCACAACTTCCTGAAACTGTAGGACGTAGAAAACAAAATCACTTCGTTTAGATCGGGTCTCATTCCAAGTTTATTGGATATTAGCAAAAATTATCAATTTAAGGTCTTTCTCACAGCCGAAGTTTTTCCATTTAAACAAAAAAGAAGGGCCGACCTGTTATGAAATTTTTTCCAGAGAATTTTTTCGATAATGTTCTTCTTACGGCATGCATCTCAAAGAAGTTGATATAGTTTTTGGCTCGCGCGGTATCGTGCAAGTACAAAAATCACGAACGTCGTTTAAACAAAAACTAGTTGGGATGTGGGGTTGACCCCTTCGGTCCACACGATTAACTTCCCAGTATGATGAACGAAGATAGAATAAACTGACTTCTTACAAAATAGTTATACGTTTAGCACTAGTGGAAAATTGGCTAGTATCAGAACTGATGACAAAGCAATCCCGAGAGAAGCTAGTTCAAATAACTGTAATAGTGGTAAATTCTTAAGATTTTTGTAGAGAATTTGTTTTTCCTGAACGTTAGCAAACAAATATGTCCTCCGTATTTCGTTCGCTGCACTAAAGCGAGTGATCAAATTCGTATTGAGCGTGTGAAGCGCCGTTGACAAACTGAGAAGCGAACGACTTCATTTGGAAATTCCAAAGCTTTCCGGAGATATTAGGAAAACTGTAACTGTTAGGTACTTGTCAGACTTGAGCAAAAAGAACAAATTTTGCGGTAACTACTGGAAATCCCGGGATGAACCGCAATTTTCTGAAACTGTATCACGCGTAAAAAACAATTCCCCGTCAAAAAGTGCTAATCCAAGGTTTGAAAAATTCGCGCTGTTTGTAAAGGGTAACGAAATTTTTGCACGGTTTTGAAAGGTTGTCGGATTTTGACAAGTGATGTTTTGTTCGAAGGCTATAGCTGTACAGAACCCAAAAAAGATCCCTTCGTTTAGAACGGGTCTCATTCCATCGAGTTTATTAGATATTAACAAAACTTGTCAATTTAAGGTCTTTCTGACAATTAGCCGAAGTTTTTTCTATTTAAACAAAAAAGGCCCGACCGAATATTATGAAATTTTTTTCAGAGCATTTCTTCGTTAATATTCCTTTTTCGGCACCTCAATGAAGTCGATATAGTTTTAAGTTTGCGCGGTATCGTAAACGTCGTTTACACAAAAAAAAAAACGGTTCGACCGAATTTTATGAAAATCTTTTCAGATTATATTTTGGTTAATACTCTTCGAACGGCACATCAACTAAGTCGATATCTTTTATAGTTCGCGCGATATCGCTCAGGTACAAAAATCACTTATGTCGTTTCAACCAAAAAACGGCTCGACCGAATATTATAAAAAGCTTTTCAGATCATATTTTCGTTAATACGCTTCGAAAGACACATCAACGCATTCGGTTCGCGCGATTAGGTGCAGGAAAAAATTACCCATACGTACGCGCGCACACACACATACATCCTCTCAAATTTTTGCTTAAAATGCTATTGGGATCTTGAAAAATTTCGATTTCGATTTTCGGACCGACTACAATAACTTCCCTTTAATGGGAAGTTAATAATACTAGGGATGTTGCCGGTTAAAGTTTGGGTCCAATTTTTTTTCACCCCTCTCCTTTTATTAGCACCTCTACAGTTGCTGTGGCCCGCTGTTTGGCGATGGATTTTGATTGAGCACCACGAAATAAGACGAAAATATAAAATAATTTTTTTCGATATTATGCTTAGTTTTCAAGAATTTGACGCTTGAAGTTGACGTTTTGAGGTATTTCCTGAAAGCTTTTTTTATATCAAAGCTACGATTTCCATGGCACCGATATTTTAATTATAAATTTGTCCTTTGCCGCCTCTTTCAGTTCAACATAAACTTATTTTGCTCTCAAAAACAATCTTCCCACGATGTTCACGTCGTCCGCATATCCAAGTTATTTACATACTGGGTTGCTACTGATGCATTTCGGTGGACTGACGTTTTCCTTATCACCCTTCTAGGGCTAGGTTGAAAAGCATTGGAGGCCAGTCCACCCCATTGTCTAGGACATTGTCGCACTTCGAACTCTTCTACTTCTGTATTGTGGATCCTTACTTTCGCCAGAGAGCTATTCACTGTTTGATCAGTCGCACCAGGTTTGAGGGGACTCCTAGTTTCGATTAGATTTTGTACAGTCTCTCTCTGTCTATAGAGTCATAGGGGTCGTCCATAAATTACGTGAGGTGATTTTTGCGATTTTTCGAACCCCCCTGCCCCCTTGGTGAGATATCGTGAGATTTGTCCCGACCCCCCCCCCTAATCTCACGTGAGATTTTTCAAATTTTATAAAATCCATAGTATTTACATTAAAAATACGAAATTACGGTCGTAAGCACAGAGTTTGAATGTAGAACTGCAGGAAAGGCACTCGCGTATAAAATCCGTGTACGTAACCGTAGTGAAATCTAGTGAAAGGTGTGTAAAAAGCTCATCTGTGTGAATGGGGGGGTGCAAGATTTTATTTGAGATAATTGATAATGCGGACTGCTTGCCCTCCTCGCTTTTCTGCTTGTGGTGGACACACAACTACCAAAACGTGAGCACTCACCCAACATTTCATTACGCTAAAATTCGGCATGTGTTTCTTGTAGCACTAAATTCTAATGGCCTTTTCGCGGTTCAGTATTACTTGGCTCGTACTCTGCAGCATTCGACGAGTCGCGCGTTTGACTAGCCTTTAGAGGCTAAACAATCGAGTAATTTTTTTGTGTGTCCTACCTTACCCACATCTTAAGGACCCAATTTACACACAGTTCGCCGGCAGGCCGTGGCCTGAAAGTTTTAGCCTTGAGGCCAAGTATTACCATACAATCACCGGCCGCCAACTGTATGGCATGAAGTTCAAGAATGCCTACAGCTCAAGAAAGCTGACAAAAATCGGATTTTTCGTCAGTTCGGGCCTGAAGATCTGAGCTTCTATTCACTCTCGAGCCGTGAATTGAGGGGAAGAATTCACGCTGTATCCACTCGTAACAGAAAGCAAGGCGCGAGCTAAGCGTGAAAACCATCCACACTCGCGTTTGCGCTTGTTTGCGGGTGTTCACGGCGCGTCGTAAGGCTGGAGCCGCCTTGAAGCTTTCGTTGAGACCATGAACATTTTTATGCTTGAATTAATAACCTGCTATGTTAAGCAGTCGTTTTCACCTGTGTGTCTGTAGAGAATCATGATTTCATCTGCATGCCATGGCCTGTCTGGCGGGAACCTGAAGTATCATCCCTCAGTTAGACTGAGTCAAGCTTAGTCGTGCTGGTCGACCTGGTCTGACAGGCCACTGCCTACCGGCGGCCTGTAAGTGAATGGAGGTCTTTAGTGGAGAAACATGTTTTACTTAATTTAACCCAGTTTTCTCGGCATTTTACACTGTTTCTTTAAAACAAACAAAATTACGTGATATTTGCCGAGACCCCCCCTCTCCCCCACGTGAGATTTGGTGAGATTCGGCTCGACCCCCTCCCTCCCCTAAACACCTCACGTAATTTATGGACGACCCCATATGCCTTTTGAAAGAGGACAAATATCTGATATATATCTACATTCCTTTCCCAGGGTTTCTCCAGAATTTAATTTAAGGTAAGCAGTTGGTCCGATGTTGACCTGTTTATCCTAAAACCAGCAGGATATTCTCCTGCAAGGCCTTCTTGTAGCTTCTAAGTTTTGTTTCACAAAGATTGTGAAGGTTTTTAGCTGGATCAGATGCTGCATATGACTTGGTGTAAGGTTGCTAAAACTTGTAGTCATCCTTCCTTTAGCAGGTCAGCTGCTTTTCTATCGATACCCGGTGACTTGTTGCTTGTTTGCCTTTTTTACAGCTTCAAATATCTCATCCAGCGTTGGTGGTTCTATTAAGATATTCCCTTCTTTGCTAAAACTTATTGCTTATCTGTCGAGTCCCTTTGCACGCTTGTCTAACTCCCTTCATTGAAGTCTTTCTGTATCTGTAGGATCCCCCTGATGCTTTCTGCAAGGCTTTTCTGCCCTTCTTATATTTTACTTGAAGACTTCCATCCTTGCTCTTGTTGGACTTGCAAGGTACTCGCGGTGGATTTGGTTTCGTTCTTCCATTGTGCGTATGCATTCCTGGTGAAACCAGTCAAATCTAGGCTCTTTGGGAGCCCAGCCTAGTGCTTCTTCTGCTGCTCTAATTAAGCTTCCTTTAATTTGCTCCCAGTAGTCGTTGATGTTGAGCTCTTCATCTTCTATTTCTCTCAAGTTTTGTACGATAGCATTCTGGTAGGCAATAGGCTAGCCATATCTTCTTTCTTTAAGTTTTAGCTTGTCTATGTCGTATTTTAGTTGTAAGAAGGGAAGGCTGTGCATTTTGGTCGTTATCCGGCTTCTAAATTTCACTTTGACTAGATAGTGGTCCGAGCCACAGCACTTTCCTCTCATTGTTCTTACATCCAGTATATTGGGGGGCCCTTTTCTCGCAATTGGAACATGGACAATTTGTTTATTTGTTACCCCGTCTGGTGACCAGGCCACATCATCTTATGAATATTTTTGCGCGGGAACATTGTTGAAATTACTACCGCTGAGTTCGAGCTTGTGAGATCGATCAATCTACTACTATTGGTAGGCTATGCTTTCCTATGACTCCTGGGAATTCTTCGTCTCTTTCTACTTTAGGGTTGATGTCTCCAAGCAATATTTTAATATCGTTTGAGAGTATTAATCTGATGGTGTTTGTTAGCTCTTGGTGGAATTCGTCTTTCTCCTCATCCGTCTTCTGTGGGCGCGTGGACCTTTAGGAGACCAATGTTATGCAGTCTTGTTTTGATGCGAAGCGTACAAATTCTATTATTTACTGGTTCGAAGTCCAGAACCAGTGATTTCATTTTCTTTCCCACGATGAAGGCAGCTCCGAACTCTCTTCTGTCATTCGATGACCCACTGGAGAGTATCGTGTGGGTTTGAGATCCATTATACCACTGTGAATCCACTTAATTTCCTGTAGAGCGGTGATCGCTATGTTTATTTTTCTAGTAATATTAAAAAAGAACGCAGAGCGCCCGTCCTGTTGAGCATTCTGACTGCCCAAGCTCCAACATCGAATTACATATTGCGTTTTCTGGGTCGTTGGCCTTGAGTCCGTCTTGTCTGTGGCCTGCCCTGAGAATTCATGACAGGTGTGTTTTTACTGCGGAAGGTTGTCGGTCTGCCGCCCAACCCCCAATCTGTGGGGTAGTACGATATTTCTTTCGTTTTGAGTCGTGAAACATTCGCCTTTCATCCTCCTCCGTGTGTTACTCTTGTTTCGACAAGAGTATCCAGGGGTCCCTCGATGCAAAGACCGAGATGGAGATTGGATTCGGTAGCATAGCGACAAATCTTAGATCTCGTTGACCTTAGATCGAAATGGCATTTCTCAGGACTTATCTCTTTGGTGTACCGGCACCACCAAAGGTCCCTGATGCCGTTGCTACCGTTGGACCTCCAGCTCTGCTACGAACACCTAATGTGACGAAGGATAACTCTTAACTCCAATGAGTAGTGTCAGTAGTGGGTACATAAGGCCTGGGTATGCCTGTGCAAGTTGTATACCAGACCTGATGTGTTATGAACGCTATAAGGGTAAGTACTAGTTTTAACCAGTTTTATCTTGACCTTAGTGTATGTCGAAGGTATGTTCAGTGCATACTAGAGTTGAGCCATTCTTACACGAGGTAGTACATTTTGCCCTTACACGGTGGTAAATTCTACTGAGGCCTCACTCGGGGAACTCTTGTAGGCACTTCAGGCGGCTTCTTTAGCTTTTGTTGCGTTAATGCACTCCCAATTCGTCCTAGACCTGGGAATAAATGGGGAATGGGAAATAGATAAACGCATTTCTGCATGATACTGGTGCCTTAAATAAGGGCAGAGTAGTTCTTCTTCTAGTTTTTGAAACACAGTTCCTAGCTAGCGGATTTGAAAATCCGAATAAGATAATAATCCCAAAGTCGCATCTCATCCCTATTGGGTTTCCTCTCTACATCCTTGAACTCACAAAAAGTAACCAATTAATATCCTTAAAAAAAAGTTGAAATAAAGAAAATTATCCTGCATTAAATATTTCCCCAGAGTTCGCTTAAATTAGGTTAAAGCAAAAGATTCCAAGAAATTGATGAAGCCTTCAGGGAATACCCCATAGCCTGAAATCATTCATTACAGGACTAATGATCATTAGTCGGAGGAAAATTACGTTAAGTTCATTACAAGAAAATGACCACCACTCATCTGTGAACCGACATCAGCAGCAGCAGCAGCAGCAGGAGCAGCACAAACCCCGTGCATTCGACCCCAATCTTAGAGCACAATCCTCGAAGGGAGCACTTTATTCATTCCTGGGCCAGCCCCCGGACGCTCCGGATAAATGAATCAAACTTTGAATAATTACTCCACAAACATCCACGTGGGCTGTGTAGCCAGTTCCTCTAGCACTTAAGGCCCCCATACACGGTCAAATTGGCTGTACAACCAGATTTTCATCAAACCTATAAGCGCAATGTATTTTGATCGGCCGACCGGCCCACAATCGATAGTTTTGGTTGTACAACCGCACTTCGCTGTACAACCAATTGGACCGTGTATGGGGGCCTTAATACGATATTATTTATGACGTCTAGCAGCACACAGTTAACCCCCATTTCCTCTGCAGCGGGCATATGACAACCAAAACGAGGAAGAAATGTGTTTCCCTTGGAATGACGCTGCAAGCTCGTAAATAACAACGGCCGTAGCAGACAGCCCTGAGGTATACACAGAAGAAAGGTAAAAATATATACATATATGGGACCGGTATCCAAAAAATGTCCACATGGCCTAAAGGCAGGCGCGATTAACTCCTTCGGTGCTTTCCGAATAATTTTTATGCCCGAAATATGCTAATGACGCCTTCTGTGACGTCTGTCAAAATATTAGTAACTGGCATTGTCGCTGCTCTATTTGGTGCCCCGAACGACGGAGTCCGATAAGTGGCCATTGTTCAATTATTGGTCGTTTACGTCATATTTGGGTAAAATTATTACCAACGTCACGCTGATATGATTTCTTCGTTGTTGAATGGGAATCGACGCGGCGCGATCATCTTGCGCTGCTTTTTTATAGGCGCTTATGAATGAATGAATGAGAAAATCCGCTGTTCAAATGCAAAGCACCTCGTAGTCGAAATCGTACCGGGACACACCTGTGTTTCTGTCATTTTTACCCGGGTTTTATGTTTGCCCAGAATACATGGTGCATAAATATATTATGCTGTAACCGGAAATTAATTGAGCTCGACTCTTAAGGGGTAATGATATGGAGACAAACATTTTTATTGTGATTATTTAGAGCAGTCATAATTTAAGATAAAATATGCATGAGAAGCCTACATTAAGCGCGGATCGAACCTAAATTATGGCATTAAATGCCGGCCGACTTTTTTTCTTTTTTTTGATAATTTTTAAATTAATTTTATTTTCAATATGGAATAAATGACTTTTTTCGGGGATTTTTTTGGGGGCATTTTGAGTTTTTATTGATTGCATTTTTAAGAGTGAAAAATTATTTCCAGTTACTTTTTTGTCGGGAATTAATTATGGATTGATTATGTTAACGATACTAGATTAAAGGCAGTAAACGGCGTCGAGGTTAAGCAGGTGACGATGCGGGCTGGTTGTAAAAGTTTTTGTAATTTGCTTGAGGTGAAGAATGTCATAGAAGTGTTTGCTTAATGTCTAGTATATTTGAGCTTTAACTTATATAGATTAGTTGGGTGAAATGTGGTTCTTTGAATTCCTCAAATTAAGGGGAATTTCAGTTGTGATTTACTTAAGCAAATATGACATACAGCAATCTTCATTATGTTCATCGTTACATACCTAATCCACTTTTTCCTTCACAAATTTTTTGTAGGCAAACGGCATGACTTCAATGAGCTTAGTGAATGTCGGCTACTTGTGACAGAAATGTTGATAAAATCAGATAGGCATATGTCAATTTGTAGCCTTTAAGCGTTCTCTCAGCGCACGCTACAGACTAGGAGTTCATTCCTAAAGAGAACATCGGCATCGCTGAAGGGCTACTACAACATCCAAAATCTCGAAGGCTGAGATGCAGAGTTCATGACGATCTTCTCCAACACCCTCCTTACTTCTCATTTCCCTAAACCTGTTCTATTCCTCGAACTAAGCTTACCTCCTAGACGACCGACCGATAGAAGTCTACTTCTATCAGTCCATCATGTCGTTCAAATAATTGTAAATGCTTAGTTTGATGGATATCAAAGGATAGGATATGTTAGGGTTCTGGAGGGCAACAGGCGATTAACTTATACTTGATATCTAGGATGTTGTGCGAATTCGAAAATGCTGACTGCGAGAGATCGTACAGTAGAATTGCTAGCAGAATGGGCTTTTATAGCGAAGAAATGTCTCCATCCAGGTAGGTGGTGGATAGCTATAGCGAGAAGCGCAAAATATGCCATCAACGTTGAGATTGCAGTCATCTTAAGGAGCTGCAGGCAATGGGATGCTTGGTTCGCAATTTGGAATATCTATCATAAATCCTCCGATAAAATTATGCCTAGGATGCTAAAAGATGGATCAATCGTTAAATTCCATACTAAATAAGACAAAAATAAGATTGGTGCATGTTTCACTAGAGGTGACCCGAGTAAAAATAAAAATGGGCTTACAGCGAGCGACCCACGGCCGCTTGGCTTTTTAAGGGGATATGATGGCCTAAGAATTTTTAAACATTTTTAATGGGAGCACATACGGCCTTGCGACGGTCAAACTTGACCAAAAGATTCAAAGAACTAAGCTGTATACGCAGGCATTCCACGGCTAATTTGAGCCAAATAAAAATGTGCCCCAAATGAATTGAATGAAATGAATTAATTTGTTTGATGGGGAGTTGAACATTTTCGTTAAGTACAATGAATGGCCCTTTCGATTTGTCCTACTATATTATCGATGCGCAAAAAAAGCGAACTCGCCAGTCGTCGGTTTGTTGTACAGGAAGTGTATGGTGCGTGTGGATTTATATATTAGCTATCCCGAAAGGGCGAAGACATCGGACAAAAGTAGACCAGTTCTCGCTCGATGCGGTGGTCCAGCAGCATATTGGACATGGTTGGAACTTAGTTCGAGGACCAGTCGGTAAAACTGCTGCCGACACTAGTGATGAGCAAAACTGTTCTTGCACATTTAGCCAGATCAAAGCAAAACCAAGACAAGACAGGACAATACAAGACTGCAAGATCAAGATAGCAAGACTTTTTGCTCATCACTAAGTGCAAAAAGTCTTACAGTGATGAGCAAAAAGTCATCCAAAAAGTCTTGCCAAAAATGTTGCAGTCTCGTCTTGGTCTTGCTAAATGTGCAATTCCATCCAACTCCCTTCACAGCTTCGCTGATGACAGTACTTTGCGTTACTCGTATAGCTTTGATAAAGCAAGACAAGCACGGGCCAGACCTTGTCTGCTTGATCGTGAACTTATGTCCACTTCAATCAACAGGGACATAAAATTGATTCTTGATTGGGGCCTCATGAATCAAGTTGAATTCAACGCACAGAAAACAAAATACTGTCTCTTCTCTATGAAAACGCGCTCCCCAATCCCTCCCATTAAAGTGGACAGTCTAGAACTGATGGCTGAACCATCCCTCAATATCCTGGGCATAACTTTAACTGAAGATCTGCGATGGAGTAATCACATATTCCAAATCGCTAAACAAGCATCTCAATGCTTGGGATTCCTTAAAAGATGCAAATTCCTCCTTCCGCCGTCGGCCAGGGCTATAATATACAAATCCTACATTCGGCCCCGCCTCGAATTCAACTCATATCTCTGGGCAGGGGCACCGAGTACCACCTTAGCGTGGCTGGACAAGGTGCAGAACCGCGCTCTCCAACTCATTGGCGACGACGCCATTTGCTCCAAAATTGACTCACTAAGTCACCGCAGGAATGTAGCAGCCCTGGTAAAATTCTACCGCATCTACCATAACGACTGTTCCACC